>JAVTVJ010002544.1:0-26287 GCA_034509425.1 Eopsaltria australis
TGGGCAGGTGCTGTGCCATGCTGGGCTGTGCCATGCTGAGCTGTGCCATGCTGTGCCATGCTGAGCTGTGCCATGCTGGGCTGTGCCATGCTGGGCTGTGCCATGCCGTGCCATGCTGGGCTGTGCCATGCTGAGCCATGCTGAGCCATGCTGAGCTGTGCCATGCTGTGCCATGCTGTGCCGAGCTGCGCCATGCTGAGCTGTGCCATGCCCTGCTGAGCTGTGCCATGCTGTGCCACGCTGTGCCATGCTGAGCCATGCCGTGCCATGCTGAGCTGTGCCATGCTGAGCCATGCCGTGCCATGCCATGCCATGCTGAGCTGTGCCATGCTGAGCTGTGCCATGCCGTGCCATGCTGAGCCGTGCCATGCCATGCTGAGCTGTGCCAATGACTGGCCATGCTGAGCCATGCCGATTGCCATGCTGAGCTGATGCCATGCGAAAGCTTGATGCCACTGCTGAGCCATGCTGATGCCATACGCCATGCTGTGCCATCCTAGCTGAAGCCACTGCCGTACGCCACTGCTGATCTGTGCCACTGCTGAGCCTGTGCCATGCTGAGCATGATAGCCATCGCCATGCCTGCTGCACATGCTGACCAGAGCCAATGCATAAGGCCCATGCTGAGCTCAGCATGCCAACAATGCCAAATGCTGGCGAGCGATATGCACATGCCTGCCTAACTGCATGCCATGCCACGCTGTGCCGTGCTGAGCTGTGCCATGCCACGCTGTGCCATGCCGAGCTGTGCCATGCTGAGCTGTGCCATGCTGAGCTGTGCCATGCTGAGCCATGCCGTGCCATGCCATGCCATGCTGAGCTGTGCCATGCTGAGCTGTGCCATGCCGTGCCATGCTGAGCCGTGCCATGCCATGCTGAGCTGTGCCATGCTGAGCTGTGCCATGCTGAGCCATGCCGTGCCATGCTGAGCTGTGCCATGCCGTGCCATGCTGAGCTGTGCCATGCCATGCTGAGCTGTGCCATGCTGAGCTGTGCCATGCTGTGCTTCACTTTGTGGTGTCAGCAGGCAATGGTGTTTCAGGGCATTTTGCTGATGCTCCAGATCCTTACTGGGCTTAATGCAGTGGAATTGATTTCTGTTTCCCAGGCTATCATTCAGCTCAGCAGGGGATAATCAATGCCCATCAATCCCCTCTAATTCGGCATGCCATTAGATTGCAGTTTAACCTCTGCTGCCCTCTGCCCTCCCACCTCTCGCCCCCCTGCCTTGGACCACACAGTTTGGGGCAGGATTGATGGCCCAGGCTCCCCACACTGCCCTGCACATTGTGCCTTGCCCCGTTCTGGTGCCACTTCCTTGTCCCCTTCAGCTCCACGGCCTGGCCCAGGCTTTCTCCCTCTTTAGCCTCCCTTTCTGTACCTGAGGGGCCCTGAAGTCTCCCCCATTTCAGTTCCTCTCTGACACTTTCCACGGGCAGGGAAGAGAGTTGCATTCCAGCCTCTGAATGAGCCTCTTGCTCTGCCTGTTGGGGTGAGGGCTGGGGCTGCAGCCCTGCTGCAGCTGGGTTAAATCTGACCTGGCAGAGGGGAGAGAAGGTCCTGGGTCCTTCGGGAGCCTTGCAGAGTCCAAGCCTGAGCATTGGCAGGGCCACAGCTCCCATCAAACTGCCTGTAAAGCCCTGTCATGGACATGAATTCCTCACCACTGACAGCCCGTGCCTTTCAGAGCAAACACTTCACTAGCTCTTTTTTTGTTTGTTTTAGGAGAGGCAGACAGAAAGGGAGAGCAAAGGGGTCTCTTTTAAACAGTGAAATGTAGAGTCTCACCATGTCCTGAGCAAAGCAAGACCCACAGCCTGTCACTGAGGCTCAGACCTGGGAGCCCTCCTTGAGAGGCTGAGGGTTGTCCAGCTTCATTAATTTTAATTCTAAGGTTTGTGTCCTTTTGAAAACCCCTCTCTGAGCTCAGGGTCCATCTCCTGCCGTGCTGTGGTGGGATGCAGGGAAGGTGGGATGCACTGAGACCTCCAGGGGATCTGGGGCTGGGCTTGTGCTCCGGCTCTCCCATCACCAGACATTTTCTCCTTAAGCCTCTTAATTTTTCATTACCTCTTTGTGCTTTCTTCATCCACCTGAGTGGTTTCAGATGTAGGTTTTGTTCCACTTGCTTTCTCCCTCGTGGGCCAGCAGCAGTCAGGGAGTGGCCACTGGGTTGTGCTCCCAGGCAGGGCCACATCTCCCTGTCCTTGGCAAAGCCCCGAGACCATCCCTGTGCTCAGGGCTCTGATGGGGCAGCAGGGACGTGACTGTGGGGAGTTATCATCCCACACTTACCAGTATTAAACTGATTTGGCAACTGATAGCCTGGGATTTGAATGATCTAAATCCTTCCTTTGGCAGCCTGGTTTGCTGTTATTTATGGTGCTTCCCAATTCATTATCATCTGCAGTTGGAGGCTTTGTGTGTGTGCTGTCCCCAGAGTGATTGATACCCACAGGGCAGAGGGCAGGGCACCCAGAGCCACAGTCCTGGGAGCCCTCACAGCCCCCCTGGCCCTGGCAGGGGCTGCCCAGGAAAGGCAGAGCTCTGTCTGGGGAAGGAATTGGTTCCATGGTGACATCAGGACAGCTCCTGAGCCTGGGCCCGGCTCTGGCAGAGCAGCGGAGCTGGGGAAGGGTCTGGAGCACAAGGCTCATGAGGAGCAGCTGGGGAAGGGGCTGGAGAATTCCTGAGGGAGCTGGGAAGGGGCTGGAGAATCCCTGAGGGAGCTGGGAAGGGCTGGAGAATTCCTGAGGGAGCTGGGAAGGGGCTGAGCCTGGAGCAAAGGAGGCTCAGGGGGGACCTTGTGGCTCTGCACAGCCCCTGACAGGAGGGGGCTCAGGGGGGGTCGGGCTCTGCTCCCAGGGAACAGGGACAGGAGGAGAGGGAACGGCCTCAGGCTGGGCCAGGGGAAGTTTAAGTTGGATATTAGGAAAAATTCCTTCCCTGAAAGGGCTGACCAGCCCTGGCACAGGCTGCAGTGATGGAGTCACCATCCCCAGAGGGCTGTAACAGATGTGTAGATGTGGCACTTGGGGGCTTGGGTTAGTGGAGACCTTGACAGTGCTGGGGGAATGGTTGGGCTCAGTTTTAGAGGGCTTTCCCAGCCTAAATGATTCCATGATTGTGTGTGGCCACAGAGCTGCCCCTCACTTCTCCCCAGAGGAGGCACGTTCCCCTGGGCAGGCAGGCAGCAGGCAGAGCCCCTGGCAGGGGCTGAGTGCAGGCTGTCCCTGCCTCAGGGGGTGCCCGTGCTGCTGGACCAGGGCTGGCCCAGGGCTGTCCTGTGTGCACTGGGGCCCCTGGCACAGGTGCTGGGACACGGGTGGTGTCCCGTGGCCTCCCCACCAGGACAGGGCTACCAGGGCCCTTTTGCATGGGGCTGCTGCTGAAGCTGGAGCAGATGGGATGTGCCAGGGGCAGGGATGAGGTGCCTGGGATGCTCTGGGAGCGAGGACACGATGCCTGTGAGACTCCAGGGGCAGGGATGTCACAGCCAGGCCCCTGCCCTGGTGGGCAGGAGGAGAGGGGTGGCTGTGGGCAGCTCCCTGCTGCAGATCAGGCTGCTCCAGGGATCCAGGGCTCAGCACCGACTGCAGCTTCCCCAGTTTATCTTCTTTCTTTTTAATAACAGATTCATTCCGTTCCTGGCAGAGAGCGTGCCTTCCTCCACGCTGGGAGAGGGGGAGGGGGTGTGTTGTAAATTTCCCATTTTTCTGATAAAACTGTATCTCCACGGCGGAAATCAAATCCCATCTTCGATATTTTTAGCAGGAGAGCGTGAAGGCACAGAGATGCCGAGGGAAGGGAGATGGGAGGGGAGGGAGGACGGCGGGCTGGGTCTCCATGGAAACTGTTTGCTTTAAATTCCCGCATTGGGGCACTGAGCGTGTAGGAGGTGATGAAGGAAATGAAAAAGCAAAAAAAGAGGGAAGGTTTTCTCCTTTCTGTTGTCACAAAACTGCTGAAGGAACCTTAGGAGAAATGGACATAAATTATTGATCATCTCAGCACGAGTACATGTGCGTTTTCATTAGTAACCACGCCGTCTGTCTCTCGAGGGCAGCAGGTGGAGCGTGCAGCAGCCAGGACTGGCTCTGTTCATCCAGAGACACCTTTGGGAAGGAGCTGGTGCCACTCTGTGCTCCTGAGCTGTCACCTCCATGGGACTCCCCCACTTCCCCTCTGGATGTTCCTCTGTGCCAGGCTGCTGCAGCTGCCCAGAGACACCAGGGAAAAGAGCCAGGGCCCAGACCAGGAGTACTGGGGGAATGATGCTTCTGTCAGCTGGGGTGGCTTTGGGCTTGGGTTGGGTTCTTCTGCTCAGAAGAGGTTTTTCTAATGTTTAGGGCATTTTTTTCAATGTATGAAAGGTGTTGTCAGCCAGGCCCTGCTGTTATCCTTGTCTGAAATCCTGATGATGGGCATGAGTGGCCAGCAGGTCTGGGAAGGTCAGTGCCCCCTAAACCCCCTCTCTGTGGGTGCAGTGTCAATGGGGGGCTGGGCTGGGGTGGCACAGGGGTCTCTGGTGCCTGGCCCTGGTGTCTCAGACCCCAGCCCTGCTCACGGGCTGGTGCATTAGATCATGTCTGAAAAATGTCTCACTGCAGCACACAAAGTTATTTTTAATTCATTGAAAAGGGAATGACCTAAAACCGGCAGCTGGTGATGGAGAAGACTAAATAGAGCAAAACAGGTACATTTTCAACTGAGTAATTGTTGAAGGAAGCAGCATGTCTCATTGTGAGGTGCATGTTAGCACTGCCCAGCCACAGCCACTGAGTCCCTGCTGCTCCCAGCCCATCCCCAGCATCACCCATGGGACACCTGGGTGACACCAGGCTCAGGACAGGTGACACCAGCCCAGGACATCGCAGAGATGCTCCCCAGGGTGGGGGTCACCTGCTCAGGAGTGAAAACCTCTGTGTGAGCCAGGGCTGAGCTGGAGCTGCTGGGCCAGGCTTGGTGCCAAACACAGAATTTCAGTGCTTGGAGGTGTCTGACTGCTCTGGCTCCTGCCAGCAGCTGTGGCTGCAGTTTCCTGTGGGAATGGGAGGCTGCTTTGGGTTGGCTTCCCAGGGATGTGTTTGCTCTCACGTGTGTCAGACCCAACAGCCAGGCCATGAAATTGCAGAGGGGCTCTGGTTCTGGAGGACTGTCACAGGCTGTAGGGAGGTGGACAGGTTCCAGCAGCACAGGTGGAATTTGCCCTGTCCCAATGTCCCTCCCCAGCCTCTAACAGGTGTTAAAAATGGTGATGGAGAGGATTAAAAGGAGCCCTGCCCTTTGGGAGGAGTTTGCTGAATGTGGTGCTGGTGCAACCTTGCTGAACAGGAATGGTGTTTAACCAATAGTTCAGACCCAAACCAGAGAGAAGAGCGGGTGATCTGCAGAAGTTCAGAATCCATTCCATAGCTTTGACTCCAGAAGACTGACACCTCTGCCAGGTGCTTCCCTTGCTCAGCTGAGATGCTGTCTGGGGGAGGCAGTGGCTGTGGGAGGGGGCTCTGAGGGGATGCCATCTCTCTGGGTGATGCTGCAGCACGGGCTGGGTGTTTGCTGGGTGCTCTCTGGGCTGTCCTGGAAGGCAGAGCCTCGCTGGGGTTCTGAGCTGCACCAGGAGCCTGGGCCAGTGGCTGCATTTTGTGTTTCCTCATTTGCTGAGATGCTTTCTGATCTGTATCTGAGGCACAAAACTCACGGGGAGGGAGAGGGGACAGCTCGGGTTGTGTGTTCTGAGGATTCCTCTGCTGGCAACACCAGAGCTGAGACACAGGAGGAGCCCAGCAGAGCTGGCAGGGCTCCCAGTGCCAGTGGCCACAGCCCGGGCAGTGCCATGGCCGGAGGGCACAGAGTGGACAGTGCCATGGCCTGAGAGCACAGAGTGGACAGTGCCATGGCCTGAGGGCACAGAGTGGACAGTGCCATGGCCGGAGGGCACAGCCAGGGTTTGCAGCGCTGGCTCTGCCCTGCCCGGAGCTGCTGAGGCTGCAGCCCTGGCTGTGACCCTGCCAGTCCTGGTGCTGCAGGAGGGAGGGCAGGGAATGCAGGTGGCAGGGGGAGCAGGGCAGGGAATGCAGGTGGCAGGGAATGCAGGTGGCAGGGAATGCAGGTGCAGGAGCTGTTGTGCTGGCAGCTGTTGTGGCCAAGGGCTGTTCATTGCAGGATCCATCCTGCACCCAGTGCCGAGGCTCCAAGGCTGCAGCCGTTCTTGCAGTTGCCCAGCTCTGGGCTGGTGGAGCGTGGCTCCCCAGGCAGTGGGTGAGCACCAGTTGGGCAGTAATTGTGTGGAATTAACCTCTGACATTCTTCTAAAAATAGGCCAAATAAATCCAATCATTAGCAGCTCCCGCCTGCGTTGCCTCGAGGGTAAACACTGCAGATTAGAGCGTTTGCAGTTACAGGTCTCTGTTTGTCCCCTGGCTCCTGCCACTGAGCCCAGGGCCCTGGAGGTGCCACCCTGGTGTGTGGGGAAGGGGAGTGGTGGGAGTGCTTTTCAGCAGGTGCGGGGCTGAAAGGCATCACCCGGCTTTCCCTCGGTAGGCAGGGGAAGCAGCAATGTGGCCGTGCTCACCTGAGCTGCTCTGCCTGGGGAGCTCAGGCACACAGGACAAAGGTGTCTTGATTTGTCCTCTGCTCTGAGGGGGAAGGCAAATCGCCCCCAGGCAGGCGGTGGCACAGGGGCCAGGCGGTGGCACAGGGGCCAGGCGGGAGCGGGATCTGCCTGGCAGCCCGGGCTGAGCGGGGATGCTGGGGGCACCACTGGCACCGAGCCCTTCCCAGGACCCAGAAATGGATCCTGGCACCCCCGGTGGGGTGGGCAGCTCCCCAAGGCGAGAGGGGAGAATGGCATGCCGTGCTGTGCCGTGCTGTGCCAGGCTGTGCCGTGCTGTGCTGTGCTGTGCTGTACCAGGCTGTGCCAGGCTGTGCTGTGCTGTGCCATGCTGTGCCGTGCTGTGCCAGGCTGTGCCGTGCTGTGCCGTGCTGTGCTGTGCCGTGCTGTGCCAGGCTGTGCCAGGCTGTGCCATGCTGTGCCGTGCTGTGCCAGGCTGTGCCAGGCTGTGCCAGGCTGTGCCGTGCTGTGCCAGGCTGTGCTGTGCTGTGCCAGACCATGCTGTGCCAGGCTGTGCCAGGCCGTGCTGTGCCGTGCTGTGCCAGGCTGTGCCATGCTGTGCCAGGCTGTGCCATGCTGTGCCAGGCTGTGCCAGGCTGTGCTGTGCCGTGCTGTGCCAGGCTGTGCCATGCTGTGCCATGCTGTGCCAGGCTGTGCCAGGCTGTGCCAGGCTGTGCTGTGCCAGGCTGTGCCAGGCTGTGCCGTGCTGTGCCAGGCTGTGCCAGGCTGTGCCAGGCTGTGCCGTGCTGTGCCATGCTGTGCTGTGCCAGGCTGTGCCAGGCTGTGCCGTGCTGTGCCAGGCTGCACTTAGCACAGGCACAGTGCCTGGAAATCCCCCTGGAGCCGGTGCTGGGCACAGGCCAGGGCAGGGGGCAGGAGCACTGGGCAGGTCTGGGCTCAGGAGAACACGGTCCCAAAATGCAGGGCCATGCAGAGTTAGGGACAAACAGAAAACAGGGACTTGTGGAGATGGCACAGGGCACTGAGCACCAGTGAGCCACGGGGCTGCATGGGGCATGGTGCTGTCTGGGTGCCTGTGAAGTCAGGCTGCAGTTACTTAAATTGTCCTTGTCTTCTCTTTTCCAGCTGACATCATCTCCACAGTTGAGTTCAACCACACTGGAGAGTTACTGGCAACAGGGGACAAGGGGGGCCGGGTTGTAATATTCCAGCGTGAGCAGGAGGTGAGTGCCACCGAATGCAAAATGCCCATTTTATCCTCTCAAGTGAAGCCTCCTGCTGTTCCCTAATCCTCCTGTGTCACTCCTAAGCTCAGGGCTCTCCTGGCATACTACGAGCTGAAAAGCAGCTATTAACATCAGCAGGGCCAGATTTCCTCCTGCCAGACGCCTTCCAAACATCCCATTCATTGCATTCCTCTGCTCCAGGTGTAACAGGGATCAGGCAGCACCTGAGTGTGGAGAGTGCCCATCTCAGAGCTGACACCACCCCAAGAGCCCCTCACACCACCAACACTCTGGAAAGTGTAGATGGATGCAGTTATGTTTCCCTTGCAAAACTTTTCCCAGGAAACGTTAGCAAATGGAATGTTGGGAGCTGCAGGCTGTGCCTGCTGGAGGAGCGTGTGTTCAGCCCTCAGCATGGCCCTGCACTGGTGGCACCTGGCCAGCCTGGCTGGGGGAGCTGTGCCAGCTCCTGCCACCTGGACTGGTCCCCACCATTTCCAAAGCTGTCCCAGTTAGCTGCTCTGGCCTGGCCTGAGTCAGCAGGGCCTGTCCTGAGTCAGCAGGACCTGTCCTCAGCTGTGCTGCAAGGATGCATCAGACCTGGGCATGAGACACGTCATGGTCTGATGATGGTTTTAAATTTTTCTCAAAGTTAAAGCTTTAAAATTATTTCTACATATGCTGAAGAGAACTCAGTTGTTAACCATCACATGTGTGGACACTTCATCAGCCTTTCCAGTATTATTTCATTTCTCCTTCTCCTCTCATTTCATTATTCCACTGCTTTTCTTGAACTTTAAACCCCCAGCATCACTTTGAATGCATCCACTCAGCTCCTGCTCAAGGGGACGTGGGGCTTCACCCACCCACCCGAACCAGGGCTGCCCATCCTGTACCTGTGGCTGCTGCCAGCAGCTCTTCTGGGGCTGGGTTCAGCACCTGGCAGGAGCTGGCACTCAGTCCCAGCCATTCACTGGGGACAGATGGTGGGGTGGGATCCGTTCCTGCTGCATTCCCTCTCCATTCCCTCTCTTGTTTCACTGCATTCCCTCTCCATTCCCTCTCTGTTTCCACTCCATTCCCTCTCCATTTCTTCTCCGTTCTCGCTGTGTTCTCGTTCCATTCCCTCTCCATTCCCACTGCATTCTTGCTCTGTTTCTGCTTTATTCCCTCTCATTCCCCCTCCATTCCCCCTCCATTCCCCCTCCGTTCCCCCCGAGCACACCAGGAGCTGTGGTGCCAGCAGAGGCTGTTCCTGGCATTCAGCCCCGCGCTCGCCGTCTCCAGCCCAGAGCGGCCTGAGCAGCTCCAGCGCCTGCAGCTGCTCGCTGTCCCTCTGCAGAGCAAGAACCAGCCCCACCGCAGGGGAGAGTACAATGTCTACAGCACCTTCCAGAGCCACGAGCCAGAGTTCGATTACCTGAAGAGCCTGGAGATTGAGGAGAAGATCAACAAGATCCGATGGCTGCCCCAGCAGAACGCGGCGTATTTCCTGCTCTCCACCAACGGTGTGTGGCAATGCTGTCCCTTCCCCGGGCTCCCAGCACCAGGCACAGCCTTCTCGGGGGTGTTTCTTTGGGGAAATGTTTGTTAAAACCCCTCCCTGCAGGGTAACACAGGAGTCCTGGGGGAATGGTCTGGCAGAGCTCAATCCCTGTGCACTGGGTGTGTTTCATGGCAGCCCTTCCCTTCAAGGGAGACAGGGAGGCTCCTGCCCTGCCAACAACTTCTATTTTTTATTCTCAGGATCCTGGGATTTTTTTTTTTTAAAGACAAAGTGCAGGTGTTTTGTTTCAATTTGCAGTTTGTTCAGCTCAGCAGTTCCATGTTATGTTCTGATAAATATCATGAGGATCTAGGAATATTACTTGGGATGAATGGGACCTTAAGATGGATGTGACTTAATTACTTCAGGGGAAAAGGAGGGGTCTAATTATCTTCCGTAACCAACTTACTTTGTGTTATAGAATTGACTCTATTGATCATTGTAATAAAATTCAAAGACTTATTAAACTCATTTGGGGGAGAATCATTGAAATGCAATGAAGATTAATTACACAGCATAATGTTCTGTTAATTGAGTTTTTAAATAGTTTTTTGATTAACAGGGGTATTACCCTTCCATTTGGGTGGTGTTCCACATGCAGGCAGGTTATCAAAACAATTAGTTTGGAAATACTCCTGTGTTATGCCGTTTCTTTTTGTTCTTACTGTTACTCTAACATTCTGTATTGAACCCTCCAAACAGAGCATGTTAATAAAAACAAAATTAATTGGCACTGCTTTGGAGTTGCTGTGTAAGAGAGAAAATGAAGATGGATGATGGGGTTTTGTATGAAACCTGGTAGAAGTGATGATAAACCATGGACAGAGTCCCTGCCAGGAGGGAGTGAAGAAATCACCATTATTGGGGATAACCCCACGTGTTCCGGGCGCTCTTTCTGCGGGGGCTCTGTGGCACAGGGGTGGATGATGGGAGGACACAGGGAGTTCTGAGGGGGTGGGAGCTGCCTTCAGTCCTGGTGAGTGCTGGGCTCTGCACAGCTCTGCCCGGGAGTGTCACCATCGCTCTGGCTGAGCCACAGACGCCCTGCAATGCCTTAGGGCTGTGCCCGGGGCCAGTGTGCCCTGCAGGGCTGTGCTCCCCTGCAGGGCTGGGCAGGGCTGTGCTGCCATGCAGGGCTGTGCTCCCCTGCAGGGCTGGGCAGGGCTGTGCTCCCATGCAGGGCTGTGCAGGGCTGTGCTCCCATGCAGGGCTGTGCTCCCCTGCAGGGCTGTGCAGGGCTGTGCTCCCCTGCAGGGCTGTGCAGGGCTGTGCTCCCCTGCAGGGCTGGCAGGGCTGTGCTCCCCTGCAGGGCTGTGTGCTCCCCTGCAGGGCTGTGCAGGGCTGTGCTCCCCTGCAGGGCTGGGCAGGGCTGTGCTGCCATGCAGGGCTGTGCAGGGCTGTGCTCCCATGCAGGGCCGTGCTCCTGCAGGTTGCTGTGGGCACAGGCACAGCTGTCACTGCTGCCAGCACGTGGCACAGGGGCACACAGGGGACTTGTCCAGCCAGTGTGGCCTTGGCACGTCCATCCGTGGGTGGCTCAGGGAGCAGCCAGCGTGATGCTCCGCTCTCTCCTCCCCCAGATAAGACTGTGAAGCTATGGAAGGTCAGCGAGCGGGACAAGAGGCCAGAGGGATACAACCTCAAGGACGAGGACGGCCGACTCCGAGACCCCTCCATGATCACCGTGCTGCGGGTGAGTCTGGGGGACTCTGGTGCTTCAGGAGCCGTTCCCTGCAGGAATCCCTGTGGATGGAAATTGCTGCTGGCATCACCTGCGTGCCGTGGGAGCTGCGGTGCCATCCTGCCAGGCTTGGTGGTGTCGGAGGGCACCCTTGTCCTGCCGCTGCTGTGGCTGGGGCGTGGGCATGGGAGCGGTGAGGGCGCTGCCGTGGGTGCCCGGGCTGTGGGGCCCAGGGGCTGTGCTGATGCTGGGCAGATGTGCTGGTGTCTGGAACCCCAGTGCCACAGCGTGCTGTCCTGTGCTGCCCCAAGGGCTGGGCCCATCCCAGTGAGGAAGCAGAGCAGATTGGAGCATCCCCAAATGCAGCTGCTGCTGTAGGAGCAGAAGTACTTCCTCCAAATGAGTTTTCCTCCTGGTCATGCCGTTAATCAGACCAGACCAGCTTGTAATTTATTAACACCCTGTCAGAATTTGCATTTTGAGTGCTTGTGGGGTTTATATATACACATACAAAATTGTTACTATGACTGTGCTTGCCTCACTTTGTGGGTCCCAGTTCCATTGTGCATGAAGCCACTGAGAACCCTGGGCAGGAGTTAATTCTTGTCTCTGTACAGGGTTGCTCCTGGTGACTGGCAGCGTTTTTCTCTGCAGAGCAAGAGAGCATTTATTTCATGTAGATGTGTATCTGCTGTTATGTTTCAGGCAGCATTTCCAGCCTGACATGCTGATACCTGACAGCCTTTGGAGAGGTTTGCTCGGTGTGTGGCTGTGGGAGCCGGGGCTGTCAGGTTGGGAGGCAGGGTTTGGAAAGGCAGCAATATTCAGGGTGTTATCCCAGGCAGTGCTTCCTTCTCTGCTCAAACTGGGAGGGTCCCGGGGTTTCTTTCCCCCCTGTAGAAAGTCATACTGAAATATCAGAGAACCAGACGCGGTTGGAGTACACTCTGCTGTGAAAGTTTCAGCCTTTGTCTGACTCCCAGCCCTTGCACTCCTGGCAGCAGCTCAGTGCTGTGAGGTTGGAGCAGCTGCTGCTTGGTTCTGCCCCTGCACTGGGGCGAGGATCTGCTTCTCCTGCTCCTGGTGAGCACGGGCAGAGGCGCAGGGCGCCGCGAGGTCAAACACACCCTGAGTGCTCCTGTGATGCTAATTGGTGTCTGCTGTGCGGTGCCTGTGGTCCCTGAGAACAGAAGACTGAGGAGTCTTCCACCAGCCCCATTTGATGTAATGTTGTGATGGTTTTACTTAGACAGATATTTACATAGCTGTAGCCGTTCTGCTGCAGCTTGGTGTAAATCTGACGTGTGATTTTCCTGTGATGGGTGTGCTTTAAATTAAAGCCACATCCATCCATGGTTTAATTTTCAACCACAGACAAGCGAAAAAGGGTTTTAAATGCACCTTGCTGCCATAATTTCTCACCCATTTGGCTTAATGGTTTAAATGCACTTGATGAGCCTCATCCTCTGAGGAATTTCTAACCCACATAGTGCAAAAGGAATATTTAACTCTGCTTAGGCTGTGTAGAGAGGTGTTTGCTGTCATTAGGAGAGCTCTGCTGATTTGAGTTGCCTCCAGTCTAACAGCTGCAGCCCTTTGACCTTGTGTAGCTGCCTCGGTGTGCTCCCAAGGCAGGGACAAGAGATGGGAGCAGCAGCTCCATCAGCTGCAGGGAGGAGCAGTGAGGCAGCAGCTTTGTCCTCCTGCAGGAAGGTCCCTTCTGCATGACACAGAGGACAGGTTGAATGTGACTGAATTCTGAGCAGTGTGAGGTTGCCAGTCTCCCATGAAAATAGTGTTTGATGCTCATTTTGTCTGCAAAACACTCAGCTGGAGGTGGCATTGGGCAGTCACAGAATGTAAGTGATGTAGGTAGGACACAGGTGCTGGGGAATGAGCCTGGAGGAGCTCAGCTGATGGCAGGTGGGAAACTCACTGGATTTATCCCTGAGCACTTGTGCTGCTCCCTGATTTGCCAGGGACAGGATTACAGTTTCCTTCTGGAAGACTCAAGGCTGGGGTCAATCCGAGCTTCAGCTCCACTAATCCCGCTTGGCCAAATCCTGTGTGAGGCTGCAGAGCACGCGGAGCTCTGGCTGTGCTGCTGTGGAGCAGGGCTGGGCTGGGGGCAGGGGCCTTTGGGAATCTCTGCTGTGTCCTCTGAGGATTCCCAGCGTTGCTTTCACCTCGGGTGCAGGTGGTTGGGTCCCATCCCACTGCAGGGCTTCGTGGGAGCTCCGTGTCCCCACCTGACCCCCAGGAAGGGGCAGCTCAAACCTGGCCATGGCCTTTGGGAGGTTTGTGACTGTGCCGTCCGGGGAGCTCAGTGCTTGGTCCTTTCCCCCTGTGTTTTGCTGCTGCTGCTGTTGTGTGGCACCTCTGGGCAGAGGATGAGGCATTCTGAGAAATGCTGAACCTCTGGTTCCCCAGGCCATGTCCATCCTGGCACTGAATGACACGGAGAGCTGGGCCATGCAGAGCTTCTCTGCAGGGAGCATTTGGTGCCAGGCAGCATGACAGTGAAAGGGGCAGCCTGATGGAGATGGGGCAGTTACTGCCACCACGTCCCCTGGCTGTGGTCCTTCCCTCAGGACTGCAGGTGGCAGGAGGATGAGCAGGAGCAGTGGCAGGAAGGGGCCGGGACATGCCAGCTCTGCCCACCCCAGCCATCAAGAAAATGAGTTTCACAGCTCCAGGAAGGGTTTGTGTCTCATTAACTCAGCACAGGGGAAGCCTTCACCAGGCACAGGGAGACGAATCAAGTGTCATGCGTGCTCAGAGTGAGTGGAACGTCTTCTGCAGGGGGTACCTGCTAAAAGCAGGAGTCAAAATTAAGACTTACTTTGTTTTAAATGAAAAGTGACTGGCATTGCCCCCCTTCCTGAAAACAGAAAGTAATTGAATTTATTAGTGTTTTATTTTCTTTGACAGTCTTTCTGTGTACTTGATGCGCTTTGTTACACTGAATTATCATTTAATAATGGGTGCGTGTGACACCAGAGCCTGCCCTGAGCTCTGGAGCTGGAGCAGGGATGTGCAAGGAGGTCTCTGCTGTTCAGGATGGCTGAGGCTGCCCTTGGCTGTCCCGAGCCAGGGTCCCCTGTGCTGCAGGATCCCTGTGCTGCTGCTGGGGAACAAGCGAATTCCTGACTGCTCCTGCCTCAAAGTTTCAGTGCTTTCAGGGTTAAATCCTCATTGCTGATACCCTTAAGCAGAAGCTTGCAGCACGTGGGCACGCTGGTTTCCATATTTCAGTGTGGATTCTTGCCACTGTAGCAGATGAAGATCCCTGCTTTAGCAAACCACTCATGAATAGCCAGGTTTGTGCCTCTTGTGGGGTTTTACCTGGTGACAGGCCAAGTCCCAGACATAAAAAAGTCTCCCCAGGACTTGGCTCTGAAGTAATGTGTGGAGAATGTTCTTGGCTTAGGAGTTTGTGAGTTGTGAGTGGCTGCCATGTAGGAATGAGTAGGGAATTGCAGCTGCAGGTGACACGGTGCTGGTGTCAGCCCCGGACTGCCCGGGCTGGGGACAGGAGCTGGCCCAGGCTGTGACCGTGAGCTGGGCTGGGCAGAGTCATCTCGCTGGGCAGAATCCCCTGGCCAAGCCCTCGCTGTGCCTGTTTGGGTGCCCGGGCAGGCCCGGGGTGGTCACTGGACCCTTTCTCTTTGCACAGCCCCTGTGCCCCGGCGGCCGCGCTGGCAGCGGTCCCTGCTGTCCCTGCGAGCCGCTGTCCCCGCTGTCCCTGCGGTCTCCGCTGTCCCCGCTGTCCCTGCAGTCCCCGCTGTCCCTGCGAGCCGCAGCCGCAGGTGCCTGAGCAGAGCCCGTCAGCCCAAACGATGCATCATTGGCCGTGTCAGCTGCAATTAGCGCCCAGGCTCGTCACATTAGGCTCAGGCTCTGAGCTGGCAGCACCAGTGCTCTCGTGTCACTCGAGCTGGCTGTCACTCCCATCCCCACCTCTGCAGCCAAGGGAAATCTCTCCAGGCAGGACACAGATCATACAAGTAATGGAGCAGCTGCAGGGAGCAGCTCACTGGCGAGCAGGAGCATGGGCTGACACGTTCCTGGTGCATGGAGTTGCCTTCAGAGCGCTGTGCCCAAAGTTGTTACTGACCCCACGCTGGGTTACGCTGATTTCTCTAAAGGCTGATTTATCCACAGCTCTGTTCCTGGTCCTTCCCTCTGTCCTTGCCTGTGTGTCCCTCCTCCTGTCCCTTCTTATCTCTTACCTCCATCACTTGGCTGTCAGAGAAATGCAAAACAGTTTAAAGGAAAAACTTTCATGCTGACCTGGCTGTCTCAAGAAATGTATTTCTGTCAGAAATGCTCCAGGAATTTCAGATCCCAGCTAACAGTGACAGAAAGAGGGGGAAGAGGTTCTTGGGTTGTTTTTTTGTTTCAAAGCTGGAACAGTTGGTGCAGCAAGATCAGAGCCTGGTTTACTGGGCTCTCACTGCTTCACTGTGCTCTAACCATCCTGGAGCCTCTCTCAGAATTAGGAGGCTTTTGGGTCTGCTTGTCCTTCTGTCCCGTGGGAAGGCATTAGGTTTCCCTGGAGAGAGCCTGTTAGGAGTGGGTGGGTAGAAGCACTGGCAGCCAGAGCTCTGTGGGACCCCGTGGGGGCAGCCCCCCATGCCGGGTGCTGGACCCTGTCCCGGGGTGCTGAGCTCTGCTCCTCTCCCGCAGGTGCCCGTGCTCCGGCCCATGGACCTGATGGTGGAGGCCACTCCCCGGAGGGTGTTTGCCAACGCCCACACCTACCACATCAACTCCATCTCCGTCAACAGCGACTACGAGACCTACATGTCAGCAGACGACCTGAGGATAAACCTGTGGAACTTTGAAATCACAAATCAAAGTTTTAGTATCCTTTGGTGTGTGGGGATGGCCCTGGCTCCCAGTGAGGCGCAGCCCCAAGGGCAGCAGCAGGGCCGTGCCCGTGCCTGTGGGGATGGGGACAGAGTGGGGATGGGGACAGTGCAGCCGCTGGCTGAGCCCCACACCCGCCTCTGGTGGCTCCTGCAGGAGCTTCACCCTCTGGCAAGGCTGGCAGGGGTGCAGGAGCACAAAACAGTGCTGCCTGCTGTGCCCTGACTGCAGAGCACTGGAGGTCCCCAGGCTCGTGTGTCATTACCAAGGCACTGCCCTCTCATCCCTGCCTGTGCCGCTGCTGGGATGCCAGGCTGTGTCCAGACCTGCTGGGATGCCAGGCTGTGTCCAGACCTGCTGGGATGCCAGGCTGTGTCCAGACCTGCTGGAATGCCAGGCTGTGTCCAGACTCACTGGGATGCCAGGCTGTGTCCAGACGAGGCTCCCAGCACTCACATCGAGCCGCTCCCTCCACGGCACAGGGCTCAGCTGGCATTGCTGCCGCTGCTGCTGTCACCCAAGGTGTGGGTGACATATTTCTGAATTTGCCTGCAGGGTCTGGTGGGGCAGCAGAGGGAGGGGGATCCGCAGGTGATGAGGTGACAGATGCCTTGGGGAAGATGGAAGCACTAATGGTGCTGTCCCTGTCACACCCTGCAGCGGTGACAGGCTGCCAGTCACCGCTCTGCAAATGAGGTTCTGACAGTCACGCTTGTAGCAGCCACATCGGAAATAATAGCACAGGGCACGAATCTTTGCTGGTATTTATATGGTGTTTCCTGCTGAGAAATCCCTGGGGCACGGTTTAGGCAGATGGAGAGGATTGCAGCAGTCACAGGCATGTGGCTGTGGGAGCTCTGAGTAGCTGCAGGAGAGTGGGGCTGTGGTGGCCGCTCATTTGCAAGGATGAGGGTGAGGAGTACTAAATCTGTGTCCAACCTCAGGGAGTTCGTGTGGCCTGAGGGCTTAGACAGGCTTTTCTGTTGGTGCTCATGCCCTGGGCTTTGCTGCCATTGCTGTTTTTGATGTGGTTACCACACCACAATGCTGCACTAAAAGATATTTATTGAGTCAGGGGGGTGGGTGGGCAGGTCGGGTCTCATGCCCCACAGAGGGTGGGTGGGCAGGTCGGGTCTCATGCCCCACGGGGGCTCTTCAACCGTGGTACCAGAGCTGGGGTCCCAGCTTAGCAGAAGCCAGGCTGGATCTTGGCTTTCCCCCTGCTGGTGTGAGCTGGTCCCAGCCCGTGCTGTGGTTTTGCCTGCCCAGAGCACTCGGTTTGCAGGGGTTGAGGGGCAGCCCAGGGGCAGCAGCAGCGGCAGCTCTGTGCTCTGGGCTCTGTGCTCTGTGTTCTGTGCTCTGGGCTCTGTGCTCTGGGCTCTGCATTCTGTGCTCTGGGCTCTGGGCTCTGGGTTCTGGGCTCTGTGCTCTCTGCTCTGTGCTTTGGGCTCTGTGTTCTGGGCTCTGTGCTTTGGGCTCTGTGCTCTGTGTTCTGTGCTCTGGGTTCTGTGCTCTGTGTTCTGGGCTCTGGGCTCTGTGCTCTGTGCTCTGGGCTCTGTGCTCTGTGCTCTGGGTTCTGTGCTCTGGGTTCTGTGCTCTGGGTTCTGTGCTCTGGGCTCTGTGCTCTGTGTTCTGGGTTCTGTGCTCTGTGCTCTGGGTTCTGTGCTCTGTGTTCTGGGCTCTGGGCTCTGTGCTCTGTGCTCTGGGCTCTGTGTTCTGGGCTCAGGGTTCTGGGCTCAGGGCTGGCTTGGGGCTGCCTTGCTGTGGCTCCTTGACTCTCCCTGCCAGACATCGTGGACATCAAGCCGGCCAACATGGAGGAGCTGACGGAGGTGATCACGGCGGCCGAGTTCCACCCGCACCACTGCAACACCTTCGTGTACAGCAGCAGCAAGGGCACCATCCGCCTGTGCGACATGCGCACCGCGGCGCTCTGCGACCGCCACGCCAAGTGTGAGTGAGCACCTGCGCTCAGACACAGCCCGGCAGGGGCTGCCCACACACCTGGGCTGCGGCTGCCCTGGCACCTCGTGCCCTTCTCCCCCTGGCGCTCACCCTCAGGCCATCCCAGGGCTCGGTCTGCTCCCCCTGGACGGGGAGCTGGGGAGGCTGCTGTGCAAGGAGGGAGCTGGCAGAAGGAGCTGCTGTGGGCAGGGCAGCACCCGCTCGGTGCCAGAGAAAGTAGGTTTGTTGTGTAAGAGAGAATTAGTGCTCAGAAATCCTTTCCATGAGCTCAGCAGCCCAGATCTGCTTCTGCAGCAGGAGGAAAGCCACACAAAAGCCTTCAGCCCAAAGCAAAAATAGCTGCCCTGAGCCCCTGCCCTGCCGGGCCACTGGCTTGGGTTCACAGACCCACTCGGGCTGGGCAGCAGCAGCAGCAGCAGCAGCAGCAGCAGCAGCAGCAGCAGCAGCAGCTGTGTGCTGGGACCCCATCCCAGCATCTCCTGTGTGTGTGTGTCTGTGTGTGCTGGGACCCCATCCCAGCATCTCCTGTGTGTGTGTGCTGGGACCCCATCCCAGCATCTCCTGTGTGTGCTGGGACCCCATCCCAGCATCTCCTGTGTGTGTGTGTGTCTGTGTGTGCTGGGACCCCCATCCCAGCATCTCCTCTGTGTCTCTGTGTGTGCTGGGATCCCCATCCCAGCATCTCCTGTGTGTGCTGGGATCCCCATCCCAGCATCTCCTGTGTGTGCTGGGATCCCCATCCCAGCATCTCCTCTGTGTCTCTGTGTGCTGGGAGCTGGCCATGGCCGTGCCTGTGTGCAGGGACCCCAGTGCCAGCAGAGCCCCTGCTGCTGCCCCTGCAGGGTCCAAGGAGGGTCCCCATGTCCCAGGACATGGAGCAGGTGGCCGTGGCCCTGCTGCCCATTCCCGGAGGCACCCAGTGACAGAGCCCTCAGGAGACCAGGGCCTCAGGAGTGACCTGTTATGAGCAACAGAGACACATCTGGGTTCAGCTGCTTTCTGGCTGCCCGAGATCTTTATTTTTTCCTGCTGCTATCACTTTTTCTATTGAAAAAGCCTCCAGGTTTCTGCTGGTGGTGAAAGGCTGCAGCTCTGGGTCCTGCAGTGCCTGTTCTGCATTGTAGAGATCATTTATATGGGCACTTCAGACGTTTTCCCCACTGACCTGGGTGCTTGGTGAGGAGGGGATAAACCCTCCCCATGTGGGTGCTGGGTACAGCATCATGCCAGCGCTCCCTTCCAGAAGCTTCCCGTGGTGCCAGGACAGGATGGCAGGTCCCTGGCCTGAGATCAGGGAGCTCCCACCTCAGCTGATGCTGGGGCTTGTTCTTCCCTCTTGCACAGTTTTTGAAGAGCCCGAGGACCCAAGTAACCGGTCATTTTTTTCTGAGATCATCTCCTCAATCTCTGATGTCAAATTCAGCCACAGTGGAAGGTACATCATGACCCGGGACTACCTCACTGTCAAGGTGTGGGACTTGAACATGGAGAACCGGCCCATTGAGACCTACCAGGTGAGTGTGGCACAGCCAGGTGCCCGCAGCCATGGCACTGAGTCCCTTCCTGAGCCACACTCTGGGCCAGTGGCAGGAGCGGCAGGTACGCACCTGATGGGTGGGAGCTTTATGCCTGTAGATGGTGGAAAGCAGACAGAGCTGTTAAATGTGGGCCCAAGTGGCCTGGTGAGTTGTCACCGTGTCCCCAGGCAGCGGGTGGGTGAGGAGAGAAAGCTCAGGTGCTGGAGAGCCAGGTGGGAGGCTCTGTGCGGAGCAGTAGCCCTGTCACTGTCACCCTTTGTGAGGAGATGTCCCCTGGCACTGCCCAGGCCATGTGCAGAGTGTGGCTGGAGGTGCTTAGAGAGGAATGGTGGCTGTGGAGGGCACGGGGTGCCAGGCAGTGCCCAAGGCTGCCAGCTCAGCTGTGGCGAGGGCTGGGCTGAGCTGAGCTGGGCTGGGCTGGGCTGGGCTGGGCTGGGAGTGCCGGTGCCTGAGGGCCAGGCTGAGCTGCCAGTCCCTGGGCTGTGCTGGGCACTGTGGGGGCCTCATCCTGTCCCTCCCACTGGCAGGTGCACGATTACCTGCGGAGCAAGCTCTGCTCCCTCTACGAGAACGACTGCATCTTTGACAAGTTCGAGTGCGTGTGGAACGGCTCTGACAGGTGAGCCTGCGGGGTGTGGCTGTGTCCAGACAGGGATGCTCGCTTTGGTTTGGCCCCAGGGCTCCCCTGGCCCCGTGGCTGCCCCTTCCCTGGCCTCTGGCTGGGTGTGGGGTCTGGGGGGTGGCATCGGGGTCAAAATGATTTGGGGTTTGTAGTAGTTTTAGGTTGCGGGAACAATCGGCCTCGTAGGCCTTAAGGTAGGCCTTAGGTGTTGTTTTTGTTAGGTTAAAGTGTAGTTATGGGAACTGCACCTGTGTGCTTTTCTGTAATGATTGCTTATGGCAAAATTAATGAGATGATTGCTTAGAGGGTAGTAGGAAAGGGGTATGTTTGGGTACAAGCAATATCTGCAATAGCAACGGTATCGAAGCTGAAACTCATGCTTGAGTGAAGACAACGTATCCAAGAGAGTAGGGTTGAATTAATGATTAACTGATGATCACAGGCTGGTTGTAGTATAAATATCACCATTTTTCGGACCCAAGGAGGAGCCTGATTTGAGGTCTGACACGACCCCTGGCTCCCAGGGCCCTTCATTAAAGCACCCATAGAATCATTCTGTGATTATGTGTTTTCCTACGCTAACATGGGGAGGTGCAGCAGGGACCCCCTGCACCTGCAGCCTGTGCACAGGTGGGGATGTCTGAGGGTCCTGCTCTCTCCTGGACAGAATCAGTTCTGCCTCTCTGTCAGCTGGAGGAAGGTGGTAATGGGTTTAGCTCCAGATGGCCAGAATCTGGGGATAATGAGTATCCAGGTGTGACTCACACCGAGCTGGGTGGCAGAAGTGTGTCCTGGTTCTTGTCTGAGGCATCAGAGTGAGCTGACAAGGCACAACCGGGCCTGAGACAAATTCCAGCACATACCCAGATCTCCCTGTGCCTCTGAATGTTCAGTCTGCCTCTGGGCACCAGCAGTTGGCCTCTGAAAAGGTGTGAAAGTCGTCTGTCCTTCCTCGTTTCAGTGTCATCATGACCGGCTCCTACAACAACTTCTTCCGCATGTTCGACCGCAACACCAAGCGCGATGTGACGCTGGAGGCGTCGCGGGAGAACAGCAAACCCCGTGCCATCCTCAAACCCCGCAAGGTCTGCGTGGGGGGAAAGCGCAGGAAAGACGAGATCAGCGTGGACAGTCTGGACTTTAGCAAAAAGATCCTGCACACAGCTTGGCACCCCTCCGAGAACATCATTGCTGTGGCAGCCACGAACAACCTGTACATATTCCAGGACAAGGTTAACTAGGAGGACCAGGTGTTCTTTAGGAGTCTCATGTACTGATACCAGTAAACACAAGGTTTCAACTGTTCCTTTTCTTTCTTTCTTTCTTTGTTTTCCTTTCCTTCCTGTTCTTTGTTCAGTTCCTGCTCTGCAGATCGCGGTTGTGCAGAGGAGCACTGGGGCACCCCGGCCCGGGGGCCGCTGGGGCATCCCCCAGACACCAGATTTACACAGGGAGAGCTGAGACTTCTTGCAGGGCAGTGTGAGGATGCCAGGCCTGGCTGTCCCATGTCCCCAGGCAGTGTTGGGGTGGCAGTGGGTGATGTGGAGGGGGCTGTCGCCGGGGAAGGGATTGGTGGGGTGACACTCTGTGGGCTCTGGCCAGCTCTGGTGGCAGTGGTGCCACTCCAGTTGCTTTAAACCTGATCCCAGAAATATTCCATCTGTTGTGTTGAAGATTGGAATGTTGCCTCCCTTTGCCATTTTCCACATTTGTCTTTTTACTACAATTATTTTGTGTTTCACCAACAGAGACAGCAAAACCAAACCTAAAATGGAAAAAAGTTCAGTTTTGCAATGGACAAGCTTGGGGGGGTATGTGCTGCACCCCAAGACGTGTCTGCTCCAGCCAGGTTGCCCTCCCAGCCCCCAGAACCCTCATGAGGATTTGGCTTTGTAGATACTGTGGTGCCTTCTTTGGTATATGAAATACCTTTATAAACGATGCTTCCGACCTGCATTGATCGCAAACCAAACCAGCCCTGGGCTCTGCTGCAGTTCTGGGCTTTGCTTTGGTCATTTTTCTCGTTCTGTTGTGAGCTCTTGCATGTTGTGACTGACTGTGTCTTTCTCTCTCTCTCTCTCTTTCTCTCTTTTTTAATTAATTTATTTATTTATTCAATTTTTTAAAAGATAAAGTATAAGTTGCTAATTTATGACCTAAAAAAGAATCCAACTGTATATTGCTGTTAGCCCCTGACTATGTCAGAGAGAGGCTGTCTGCAGTTCTACGTTATAATAACAATGATAATAATAATAAAACCAGTAACTCTTTCTCTTTGCATGGCGAGGCTGCCTCTTTCTACTCCACAGATGGGTCAGGTCCCTCTTTACTTGAGCAACTGTTCAATAAAAAATTGACTGGATTTTCTGTAAATCTGAAAATTGCTCCTGCAGCAAGAAGCAAATGAAGTCAATTACAAAATTCAACAGCGTCACCACTTTGGCAGTGGCTCCAGGAGGGTTGTGCTGTTCCATCCCTCCCGTGGGAGCAGCCGGCACCCCCAGCACCCAAGGCCTTCAGGGACCCTCAGGAGTCACCGAGGGCCAGGTGTCCCCCAGGACAGCCTCTCTGCGGGCACCGTGGGGATCATGGCACGTCCCAACAGGAAAGGAACTGCTCCACAGCCAGAGCTCACGGACTGCGCGGAAAACCAGGAGCTGGTTGGAGGCAGGGGCCCCCCGCGCCACCTTCGGAGGAGCCATCCCAAGGGAAGAACAAAGTGCACTGGCTTACAGATTTATTCCAAGGGATGGATTTCAGGAGTAACTTTTTTTAAAAAATGAAATGGTAAAATAAAATAGCAAGAGTAAACAAACCATTTTATAAGAAAATGCTCCTTTTTGGTTCTGTAAGGAAAGCCCGCGCTGCGGTGTCAGAAGTAAAGATGTCCCAAATGTGTCTGGAGTCCGTGCCTGCTGTGCCTCTTGCGCCTGGGGGACGGGGACCCTGCGGTGTCTGAAGGCTCCTGGGCTGAGGGGGCTGATGAGGGGATCCCCAAAACCCCGGGTTCTGAGTCCCCCTGAGGGTGCAGGACAGTGGGCACTGCATGACGTGGGAGTGGGAGCGCCTGCAGGTCCCCCACTGCTCAGAAGAACCTCAGTACCTGATACAGCCCTGGAAGGAGCTGCCGGCCCCTCCCCAGTCCCTGCCCTAATTCTGGATTGCTCCTGGTGATGAATTCAAGCAGCAGCCCTTAATTAGCAGCTGCAGGGCATGGACTGTGCAGCCAGGGAGCCGTTCCTCACTCATTTGCCTTCACATTAGCTGCAGCACCTGAATCAAGTGGAACCAGCCCTGGCTCTGCTCCATCAGGGGCAGCACCTTCTGGGTTGCTGGATCTGGTTACTCCACAAGGCAGAACTAAGTTCAGTGTTTTTGAAAAGCAGAGTTTCTTTCCCTTTCTTAAGCTGGTTTGGATTTAAGCTCTGCCCTGCTGTGGGTGCTCGGCCACAGAGGACAGGGCCAGCCAGGGAACCTCCTGAGCTGCCATAGGAATGGTGCTGGGAAAGCTGGCAGCATCCCTTAAACCCAACCTTGTCTCTCCGTGAGGATTCCATGGGCTGTCTCCCAACCCCCAGGGAAAGAGGGGACTCTGCCTGAGGGGCTGCCAGGGGGCACCAGCTCCATGGTCCACCAGCAGCACCCCCCAGCCAGGAGCCCTGCATGTGGGCACAACTGCTTTATCCACAGAATAAGCAAATAAATAAATCTTTATGAACATCTGGTCTCTATAAACCAGGCCAATTAAAATTAATAGCCATCTTATTTAATGAACAAGTTCACAATATTCTAAACCAGCCATAACACACAGCTTCCCACTGGGCTGTGCTGTACAAGAGGAAACCCATTTACTGTCAGAGCCAGGGAGTGGGAACAGGGACACAGCAGACACCCAGAGGGGAGGGACACTCACCCTGACTTCAGGGCTCTCACTAGGAGCACCACAAGCTGCCAGCAGCACAAGCCCCCCAGGTAGTCCCAGTCTTCGTCAAACAACCCCTCTTCCCTGGCCACCAACACCAACTCCTGACAGGAAACCACTCGTCAGGGTGAGGGAAGAAGGGACTCCTTCCCCAGCCCTCCTCAGAGCAAGACACGTGTAAACAGAAACAGAAACAAACTGGCTCTGCAAGCCCTGCCAGCTCATGTTTAAGCAACAGACAAAAGAAGTGAACTGGAAAATCATTCTGCTCACCCCCGTGCCCACATGCTGACCCCACACTGCTCAGTGCCACAGACCCTGTTCTGCTGAGCACAGCCAAGAATGCAGGCAGCATCACTTCAGTTGTTTGCTTTACTCATAAATTCACAAGTCCAACAAAATCCAACAGAAATTGGGATTAGGCCTGTACAATCCATATATAAAAAGGGTCGGTTTATTGTAGTTCAAATACATAAACTGAACAATCCCAACATTTCAAAATTAAACTTTAGAAACACAAGTTTAACATTCAAAACAGGAGTATAGTTTACAAGAGTTGCCCAGAGGGGGTATGCACAGTCTAATCCAGATGTAAAGATCACTTTATTGTAAATAAAAATGTGTTTATACAACCGTCCTGGCCTGCTCGGTCACCTCTGGGGTCTCCAGCTTCGAGCAAAACTTATTAGACAGAACTTCACTTGGGCAGAGCAACCTGACTGCTGCAAATCCATGGCTGGGGGCAGGAACAGAGCAGCCTGTGAATAAACCTGGTTTGGTCTCCAAGTCCCTATTCTCCACTCAGCTCTAACGCTGGCTCTAACAGATTTTATTTCCATTCCCAAGGGTGGAAGCAGAGAACTGGGACTGGTGTTTGCAGAGCGGGCTGTCAGTGCTCAGTACCAGGAGGCAGCTGGTGGCACACACGTAGGACACGCTCAAACCACAACATGATCACCCTTGGGACTACATGTAGGACACTGCTGAGAGGAAAGCCCCAGGTACCAGACACCCACACCTCACACACACTGCCCCGAGACCCACAGGCACCAGACAGCCCACACCCTGGGATTTGTCAGTCATGCTCCAATTAACTCATAAATATCTTTAATGTGGGTTTTTGCTGCTGTTGGTTTTCCCCCCAGAGATCATTTTATGTTCGCTAACGCTGTTTCTGCCTCTGCTCCTCAGATGTTTGAATATATTCACGGCAATGGATGTGTGTAACCTGACAGATGGCTCATGCAAGCGTTTGGGTTTCTCAGCCAGCCTGGCTCAGGAGCAGCCTGTGCCTATTTGGTGGTTCTGCGCGTGGGCTCCGAGGCCGTGGGCGGCGGGGGCGGCCCGCGCCGGTCCAGGTCATCCACGTAGGACACGATGAGCTTGCGCCGCTCCTCGGGCACGCAGTCCAGCACCAGGTACCGCTTGTCGTTCTGCAGGATCTTCTCCACGTCCTTCAGGTGCTGATCCGACTCCTGGATCAGCTTTTTGGATCTGAAAGCAAGGGTGGGAATTGCTACTGGAGCCCTGGGGAAGCTGCCCCAGTGTAAGGAAGCACAGGGAGCCAGCAGCCAGGAGAGGCCACCCAGGGAAGGGTGCAGGGAATGGCCATCTGAGCTGGAAAGATGTCACCTTAGCTTGGGACTGGGCACGGAGCAGTGCTCTGGGCACAGAAAACACAGGCTCCTTGTCTGTGCTGTGTTAATTAAGCACAATGAAAGACTTGAGTAATTTAGACATCAACTAGGACAAAACAGACCTGAGTTTGGTGCTGTTTGTATGGCAGAGCAGAATTAAAGCCCAGCCCTGCAGTGGCCTGGCATCCCCACCTGTAAGTGATGAATTTGGTCTCCTTGAGCAGCGTGCGGAAGTCGGCTTTGGCAGTGATGTATTTGTCTCGGATGTACTCCTCAAACTCCCTTTGCTTCTTCTGAAAGGTGGAAGAGAAACATGAACCACTGAATGCAGCTCCTGAACACACTGAACACCAGCAGTAATTACATGTTAATTATATTTTTCCTTACCTTCTACATTTTTAATTTTTTAAAAATGATATTTAACTACGAACACCTGTGTCCATACAGAGCTGAACCCACTGCAGCAGCCAGCACCTCACTGCTCTGTACCCTGCACCAGACTGGAGTCAGCAAGAGCAATGCAAACCACTCACCCTGTCACTCGAAGAGAATTTAATGCACCTTGGATCTTCTTTAATGATTTTTTTCACTTCCTTCCATGTTGATGTTAAAGTTATCTTTCAAAAGAAGCAAAAACAGTTAAATTAAAAGTAAATTAGATTCTAAGAATATGGAATGCAAACACTACTAATCTCTGAAGCCTT
>JAVTVJ010002545.1:0-20415 GCA_034509425.1 Eopsaltria australis
TTGGTCAATGGGGAAGAATTTTGGGGTAAAAACTCCCTAATTGTATGGAAAAGTCAATGTTGGACCTCAATGGGGATGAATTTGGGGTAAAAAGGCCCAGTTGGGTGGAAAAGCCAATGTTGGGTGGCAAAGTCAAGGTTCAACATCAATGGGACAAATTTTGAGATAAAAAAAAACGCCCCCGTTGGACCAAACCCCAACATTTTGGTCAATGGGGATGAATTTTGGAATAAAAACGCTCCATTTGGGTGAAAAAGTCAACGCTGGATGGAAAAAACCAAGGTTGGATCTCAACAGGGATGAGTTTTGGGATAAAAACGATCCAATTGTATGGAAAAGTCAACGTTGGTTGAAAAAGTCAATATTGGACCTCAACGGGGACAAATTTTGGGATAAAAACGCCCCCGTTGGACCAAACCGGAAGAGTTTGGTCAATGGGGTTGAATTTTTGGGATAAAAACGTCCCAATTGGGTGAAAAAGTCAACGTTGGATAAAAAACTCAAGGTTGGATCTCAACAGGGATGAGTTTTGGGATAAAAACGCTCCAATTGGACGGAAAAGTCAACTTTGGGTGGAAAAGCCAATACTGGACTTCAATGGGGACAAATTTTAGGATAAAAACGCCCCAATTGGGTAGAAAAGTCAACGTCGGACATCAACGAGGATGGATTTGGAATAAAAATGCCCAGTTGGGTGGAAAAGCCAACGCTGGGCCTCAAGGGGGATGGATTTTTGGATAAAAACACCCAGTTGGGTGGAAAAGTCAAGATTCAACATCAATGGGACAAATTTCGGGATAAAAACGCTCCCTTTGGACCAAACCCCAAGATTTTGGTCAATGGGGAAGAATTTTGGGGTAAAAACTCCCTAATTGTATGGAAAAGTCAATGTTGGACCTCAATGGGGATGAATTTGGGGTAAAAAGGCCCAGTTGGGTGGAAAAGCCAATGTTGGGTGGAAAAGTCAAGGTTCAACATCAATGGGACAAATTTTGGGATAAAAACGCCCCCGTTGGATCAAAACCCACGACTTTGGTAAATGAAGATGAATTTTGGGATAAAAACGCTCCAATTGGGTAGAAAAGTCAAAGTTGGGCATCAATGAGGATGGATTTGTGATAAAAATGCCCCAATTGGGTGGGAAAGCCAATGTTGGGTGGAAAAGTAATTGTTCAATGTCAATGGGAAAAATTTCGGGATAAAAACGCTCCCTTTGGACCAAACCCCAAGATTTTGGTCAATGGGGCAGAATTTTGGGGTAAAAACTCCCTAATTGTATGGGAAAGTCAATGTTGGACCTCAATGGGGATGAATTGGGGGTAAAAAGGCCCAGTTGGGTGGAAAAGCCAATGTTGGGTGGAAAAGTCAAGGTCCAACATCAATGGGACAAATTTTGGGATAAAAACGCCCCCGTGGAATCAAAACCCACAACTTTGGTCAATGGGGATGAATTTGGGGATAAAAATGCTCCAATTGGGTAGAAAAGTCAACGTTAAGTTTATGAGGATGGATTTGTGATAAAAATGCCCCAATTGGGTGGAAAAGTCAGTGTTGGGTGGAAAGGTCAATGTTCAACATCAATGGGACAAATTTTGAGATAAAAACGCCCCCGTTGGACCAAACCCCAAGATTTTGGTCAATGGGGATGAATTCTGGGATAAAAACGCTCCAATTGGATGGAAAAGTCAACGTTGGGTGGAAAACTCAATATTGGACCTCAATGGGGACAAATTTTAGGATAAAAACGCCCCCATCCTACCAAAACCCAAGATTTTGGTCAATGGGGGTGAATTTTGGGATGAAAACGCCCCAATTGGGTGAAAAAGTCAACGTTGGATGGAAAAGTCAAGGTTGGAACTCAACAGGGATGAGTTTTGGGATAAAAGCGCTCCAATTGGACGGAAGATTCAACATTGGTTGGAAAAGCCAATATTGGACCTCAATGGGGACAAATTTCGGGATAAAAACGCCCCGTTGGACCAAACCCCAACATTTTGGTCAATGGGGAAGAATTTTGGGGTAAAAATGCTCCAATTGGGTAGAAAAGTCAAGGTTGGAAATCAACAAGGATGAATTTTGAATAAAAAGGCCCAGTGGGGTGGGAAAGCGAAGGTTGGGTGGAAAAGTCATAGTTCAATGTCAATGGGACAAATTTTGGGATAAAAACGCTCCCTTTGGACCAAATCCCAAGATTTTGGTCAATGGGGAAGAATTTTGGGGTAAAAACTCCCTAATTGTATGGAAAAGTCAATGTTGGACCTCAATGGGGATGAATTTGGGGTAAAAAGGCCCAGTTGGGTGGAAAAGCCAATGTTGGGTGGAAAAGTCAAGGTTCAACATCAATGGGACAAATTTTGGGATAAAAACGCCCCCATTGGATCAAAACCCACGACTTTGGTCAATGGGGATGAATTTTGGGATAAAAACGCTCCAACTGGGGGAAAAAGTCAACGCTGGATGGAAAAATCAAGGTTGGATCTCAACAGGGATGAGTTTTGGGATAAAAACGCTCCAATTGGATGGAAAAGTCAACGTTGGGTGGAAAAGCCAATATTGGACCTCAATGGGGACAAATTTTAGGATAAAAACGCCCCCATCCTACGAAAACCCAAGATTTTGGTCAATGGGGGTGAATTTTGGGATGAAAACGCCCCAATTGGGTGAAAAAGTCAACGTTGGATGGAAAAGTCAAGGTTGGAACTCAACAGGGGTGAGTTTTGGGATAAAAGCGCTCCAATTGGATGGAAGATTCAACATTAGTTGGAAAAGCCAATATCGGACGTCAATGGGGACAAATTTCGGGATAAAACTGCCCCCGTTGGACCAAACCCCAACATTTGGTCAATGGGGAAGAATTTTGGGGTAAAAATGCTCCAATTGGGTAGAAAAGTCAAGGTTGGAAATCAACAAGGATGAATTTTGGGTAAAAAGGCCCAGTTGGGTGGGAAAGCGAAGGTTGGGTGGAAAAGTCATAGTTCAATGTCAATGGGACAAATTTTGGGATAAAAACGCTCGCTTTGGACCAAACCCCAAGATTTTGGTCAATGGGGAAGAATTTTGGGGTAAAAACTGCCTAATTGTATGGGAAAGTCAATGTTGGACCTCAATGGGGATGAATTTGGGGTAAAAAGGCCCAGTTGGGTGGAAAAGCCAATGTTGGGTGGAAAAGTCAAGGTTCAACATCAATGGGACAAAATTTTGGGATAAAAACGCCCCATTGGATCAAAACCCACGACTTTGGTCAATGGGGATGAATTTTGGGATAAAAACGCTCCAATTGGGGGAAAAAGTCAACGCTGGATGGAAAAATCAAGGTTGGATCTCAACAGGGATGAGTTTTGGGATAAAAACGCTCCAATTGGATGGAAAAGTCAACGTTGGGTGGAAAACTCAATATTGGACCTCAATGGGGACAAATTTTAGGATAAAAACGCCCCCATCCTACCAAAACCCAAGATTTTGGTCAATGGGGGTGAATTTTGGGATGAAAACGCCCCAATTGGGTGAAAAAGTCAACGTTGGATGGAAAAGTCAAGGTTGGAACTCAACATGGGTGAGTTTTGGGATAAAAGCGCTCCAATTGGACGGAAGATTCAACATTAGTTGGAAAAGCCAATATTGGACGTCAATGGGGACAAATTTCGGGATAAAACCGCCCCCGTTGGACCAAACCCCAACATTTTGGTCAATGGGGAAGAATTTTGGGGTAAAAATGCTCCAATTGGGTAGAAAAGTCAAGGTTGGAAATCAACAAGGATGAATTTTTGGGTAAAAAGGCCCAGTTGGGTGGGAAAGCGAAGGTTGGGTGGAAAAGTCATAGTTCAATGTCAATGGGACAAATTTTGGATAAAAACGCTCCCTTTGGACCAAACCCCAAGATTTTGGTCAATGGGGAAGAATTTTGGGGTAAAAACTGCCTAATTGTATGGAAAAGTCAATGTTGGACCTCAATGGGGATGAATTTGGGGTAAAAAGGCCCAGTTGGGTGGAAAAGCCAATGTTGGGTGGAAAAGTCAAGGTTCAACATCAATGGGACAAATTTTGGGATAAAAACGCCCCCGTTGGATCAAAACCCACGACTTTGGTCAATGGGGATGAATTTTTGGGATAAAAATGCTCCAATTGGGTAGAAAATTAAACGTCGGGCTTCAATGAGGATGGATTTGTGATAAAAATGCCCCAATTGGGTGGAAAAGACAGTGTTGGGTGGAAAATTCAATGTTCAATGTCAATGGGACAAATTTCGGGATAAAAACGCTCCCTTTGGACCAAACCCCAAGATTTTGGTCAATGGGGAAGAATTTTGGGGTAAAAACTCCCTAATTGTATGGAAAAGTCAATGTTGGACCTCAATGGGGATGAATTTGGGGTAAAAAGGCCCAGTTGGGTGGAAAAGCCAATGTTGGGTGGAAAAGTCAAGGTTCAACATCAATGGGACAAATTTTGGGATAAAAACGCCCCCGTTGGACCAAACCCCACGACTTTGGCCAATGAAGATGAATTTGGGTATAAAAATCCTCCAATTGGGTAGAAAAGTCAACGTTAAGTTTATGAGGATGGATTTGTGATAAAAATGCCCCAATTGTGTTGGAAAGCCAATGTTGGGTGGAAAAGTAATTGTTCAACATCAATGGGACAAATTTTGAGATAAAAACGCTCCCGTTGGACCAAACCCCAAGATTTTGGTCAATGGGGATGAATTTTGGGATAAAAACGCTCCAGTTGGGTAAAAAAGTCAACGTTGGATGGAAAAGTCAAGGTTGGATCTCAACAGGGATGAGTTTTGGGATAAAAACGCTCCAATTGGACGGAAAATCAACGTTGGGTGGAAAAGCCAATATTGGACTTCAATGGGGACAAATTTTAGGATAAAAACGCCCCAATTGGGTAGAAAAGTCAACGTCGGACATCAACGAGGATGGATTTGGAATAAAAATGCCCAGTTGGGTGGAAAAGCCAACGCTGGGCCTCAAGGGGATGGATTTTTGGATAAAAACACCCAGTTGGGTGGAAAAGTCAAGATTCAACATCAATGGGACAAATTTCGGGATAAAAACGCTCCCTTTGGACCAAACCCCAAGATTTTGGTCAATGGGGAAGAATTTTGGGGTAAAAACTCCCTAATTGTATGGAAAAGTCAATGTTGGACCTCAATGGGGATGAATTTGGGGTAAAAAGGCCCAGTTGGGTGGAAAAGCCAATGTTGGGTGGAAAAGTCAAGGTTCAACATCAATGGGACAAATTTTGGGATAAAAACGCCCCCGTTGGATCAAAACCCACGACTTTGGTAAATGAAGATGAATTTTGGGATAAAAACGCTCCAATTGGGTAGAAAAGTCAAAGTTGGGCATCAATGAGGATGGATTTGTGATAAAAATGCCCCAATTGGGTGGGAAAGCCAATGTTGGGTGGAAAAGTAATTGTTCAAATGTCAATGGGAAAAATTTCGGGATAAAAACGCTCCCTTTGGACCAACCCCCAAGATTTTGGTCAATGGGGAAGAATTTTGGGGTAAAAACTCCCTAATTGTTTGGAAAAGTCAATGTTGGACCTCAATGGGGATGAATTTGGGGTAAAAAGGCCCAGTTGGGTGGAAAAGCCAATGTTGGGTGGAAAAGTCAAGGTTCAACATCAATGGGACAAATTTTGGGATAAAAACGCCCCCGTTGGATCAAAACCCACAACTTTGGTCAATGGGGATGAATTTGGGGATAAAAATGCTCCAATTGGGTAGAAAGGTCAACGTTAAGTTTATGAGGATGGATTTGTGATAAAAATGCCCCAATTGGGTGGAAAAGTCAGTGTTGGGTGGAAAGGTCAATGTTCAACATCAATGGGACAAATTTTGAGATAAAAACGCCCCCGTTGGACCCAACCCCAAGATTTTGGTCAATGGGGATGAATTCTGGGATAAAAACGCTCCAATTGGATGGAAAAGTCAACGTTGGGTGGAAAACTCAATATTGGACCTCAATGGGGACAAATTTTAGGATAAAAACGCCCCCATCCTACCAAAACCCAAGATTTTGGTCAATGGGGGTGAATTTTGGGATGAAAACGCCCCAATTGGGTGAAAAAGTCAACGTTGGATGGAAAAGTCAAGGTTGGAACTCAACAGGGATGAGTTTTGGGATAAAAGCGCTCCAATTGGACGGAAGATTCAACATTGGTTGGAAAAGCCAATATTGGACCTCAATGGGGACAAATTTCGGGATAAAAACGCCCCGTTGGACCAAACCCCAACATTTTGGTCAATGGGGAAGAATTTTGGGGTAAAAATGCTCCAATTGGGTGAAAAAGTCAAGGTTGGAAATCAACAAGGATGAATTTTGAATAAAAAGGCCCAGTTGGGTGGGAAAGCGAAGGTTGGGTGGAAAAGTCATAGTTCAATGTCAATGGGACAAATTTTGGGATAAAAACGCTCGCTTTGGACCAAACCCCAAGATTTTGGTCAATGGGGAAGAATTTTGGGGTAAAAACTGCCTAATTGTATGGGAAAGTCAATGTTGGACCTCAATGGGGATGAATTTGGGGTAAAAAGGCCCAGTTGGGTGGAAAAGCCAATGTTGGGTGGAAAAGTCAAGGTTCAACATCAATGGGACAAATTTTGGGATAAAAACGCCCCCATTGGATCAAAACCCACGACTTTGGTCAATGGGGATGAATTTTGGGATAAAAACGCTCCAATTGGGGGAAAAAGTCAACGCTGGATGGAAAAATCAAGGTTGGATCTCAACAGGGATGAGTTTTGGGATAAAAACGCTCCAATTGGATGGAAAAGTCAACGTTGGGTGGAAAAGCCAATATTGGACCTCAATGGGGACAAATTTTAGGATAAAAACGCCCCCATCCTACCAAAACCCAAGATTTTGGTCAATGGGGGTGAATTTTGGGATGAAAACGCCCCAATTGGGTGAAAAAGTCAACGTTGGATGGAAAAGTCAAGGTTGGAACTCAACAGGGGTGAGTTTTGGGATAAAAGTGCTCCAATTGGATGGAAGATTCAACATTAGTTGGAAAAGCCAATATCGGACGTCAATGGGGACAAATTTCGGGATAAAACTGCCCCCGTTGGACCAAACCCCAACATTTTGGTCAATGGGGAAGAATTTTGGGGTAAAAATGCTCCAATTGGGTAGAAAAGTCAAGGTTGGAAATCAACAAGGATGGATTTTTGGGTAAAAAGGCCCAGTTGGGTGGGAAAGCGAAGGTTGGGTGGAAAAGTCATAGTTCAATGTCAATGGGACAAATTTTGGGATAAAAACGCTCGCTTTGGACCAAACCCCAAGATTTTGGTCAATGGGAAGAATTTTGGGGTAAAAACTCCCTAATTGTATGGAAAAGTCAATGTTGGACCTCAATGGGGATGAATTTGGGGTAAAAAGGCCCAGTTGGGTGGAAAAGCCAATGTTGGGTGGAAAAGTCAAGGTTCAACATCAATGGGACAAATTTTGGGATAAAAACGCCCCCGTTGGATCAAAACCCACGACTTTGGTCAATGGGGATGAATTTTTGGGATAAAAATGCTCCAATTGGGTAGAAAATTAAACGTCGGGCTTCAATGAGGATGGATTTGTGGTAAAAATGCCCCAATTGGGTGGAAAAGACAGTGTTGGGTGGAAAATTCAATGTTCAACATCAATGGGACAAATTTCGGGATAAAAACGCTCCCTTTGGACCAAACCCCAAGATTTTGGTCAATGGGGAAGAATTTTGGGGTAAAAACTCCCTAATTGTATGGAAAAGTCAATGTTGGACCTCAATGGGGATGAATTTGGGGTAAAAAGGCCCAGTTGGGTGGAAAAGCCAATGTTGGGTGGAAAAGTCAAGGTTCAACATCAATGGGACAAATTTTGGGATAAAAACGCCCCCGTTGGACAAAACCCACGACTTTGGTCAATGGGGATGAATTTTGGGATAAAAATGCTCCAATTGGGTAGAAAAGTCAAAGTTGGGCATCAATGAGGATGGATTTGTGATAAAAATGCCCCAATTTGGGAAAGCCAATGTTGGGTGGAAAAGTAATTGTTCAACATCAATGGGACAAATTTTGGGATAAAAACGCTCCCGTTGGACCAAACCCCAAGATTTTGGTCAATGGGGATGAATTATCGGATAAAAACACTCCAGTTGGGTAAAAAAGTCAACGTTGGATGGAAAAGTCAAGGTTGGATCTCAACAGGGATGAGTTTTGGGATAAAAACGCTCCAATTGGACGGAAAAGTCAACTTTGGGTGGAAAAGCCAATTTTGGACTTCAATGGGGACAAATTTTAGGATAAAAACACCCCAATTGGGTAGAAAAGTCAACGTCGGACATCAACGAGGATGGATTTGGAATAAAAATGCCCAGTTGGGTGGAAAAGACAACGCTGGGCCTCAAGGGGGATGGATTTTGGGATAAAAACACCCAGTTGGGTGGAAAAGTCAAGATTCAACATCAATGGGACAAATTTCGGGATAAAACGCTCCCTTTGGACCAAACCCCAAGATTTTGGTCAATGGGGAAGAATTTTGGGGTAAAAACTCCCTAATTGTATGGAAAAGTCAATGTTGGACCTCAATGGGGATGAATTTGGGGTAAAAAGGCCCAGTTGGGTGGAAAAGCCAATGTTGGGTGGAAAAGTCAAGGTTCAATATCAATGGGACAAATTTTGGGATAAAAACGCCCCCGTTGGATCAAACCCCACGACTTTGGCCAATGGGGATGAATTTTGGGATAAAAATGCTCCAATTGGGTAGAAAAGTCAACGTTAAGTTTATGAGGATGGATTTGTGATGAAAAATGCCCCAATTGGGTGGAAAAGTCAGTGTTGGGTGGAAAGGTCAATGTTCAACATCAATGGGACAAATTTTGAGATAAAAACACCCTCGTTGGACCAAACCCCAAGATTTTGGTCAATGGGGATGAATTCTGGGATAAAAACGCTCCAATTGGATGGAAAAGTCAACGTTGGGTGGAAAACTCAATATTGGACCTCAATGGGGACAAATTTTAGGATAAAAACCCCCCCATCCTACCAAAACCCAAGATTTTGGTCAATGGGGGTGAATTTTGGGATGAAAACGCCCCAATTGGGTGAAAAAGTCAACGTTGGATGGAAAAGTCAAGGTTGGAACTCAACAGGGATGAGTTTTGGGATAAAAGCGCTCCAATTGGACGGAAAATTCAACATTGGGTGGAAAAGCCAATATTGGACCTCAATGGGACAAATTTCAGGATAAAAACGCCCCCGTTGGACCAAACCCCAACATTTTGGTCAATGGGGATAAATTTTGGGATAAAACCACCCCAATTGGACGGAAAAGTCAATGTTGGGAGAAAAAGTCAATGTTCAACGTCAATGGGTCAAATTTTGGGATAAAAACGCCCTCGTTGGTCCAAAACCCAACATTCTGGTCAATGGGGATGAATTTTTGGGATAAAAATGCTCCAATTGGACGGAAAAGTCAACATTGGGTGGAAAACTCAATATTGGACTTCAATGGGGAAAAATTTTGGGATAAAAATGCCCCCGTTGGACCAAACCCCAAGACTTTGGTCAATGGGGAAGAATTTTGGGGTAAAAATGCTCCAATTGGGTAGAAAAGTCAAGTGTTGGAAATCAACAAGGATGAATTTTTGGGTAAAAAGGCCCAGTTGGGTGGGAAAGCCAATGTTGGGTGGAAAAGTCAATGTTCAATGTCAATGGGACAAATTTTGGGATAAAAACGCCCCCGTTGGACCAAACCCGAAGAGTTTGGTCAATGGGGATGAATTTTTGGGATAAAAACGTCCCAATTGGGTGAAAAAGTCAACGTTGGATGGAAAAGTCAAGGTTGGAACTCGACAGGGATGAGTTTTGGGATAAAAACGCTCCAATTGGACGGAAAAGTCAACTTTGGGTGGAAAAGCCAATATTGGACTTCCATGGGGACAAATTTTAGGATAAAAACGCCCCAATTGGGTAGAAAAGTCAACGTCGGACATCAACGAGGATGGATTTGGAATAAAAATGCCCAGTTGGGTGGAAAAGCCAACGCTGGGCCTCAAGGGGGATGGATTTTTGGATAAAAACACCCAGTTGGGTGGAAAAGTCAAGATTCAACATCAATGGGACAAATTTCGGGATAAAAACGCTCCCTTTGGACCAAACCCCAAGATTTTGGTCAATGGGGAAGAATTTTGGGGTAAAAACTCCCTAATTGTATGGAAAAGTCAATGTTGGACCTCAATGGGGATGAATTTGGGGTAAAAAGGCCCAGTTGGGTGGAAAAGCCAATGTTGGGTGGAAAAGTCAAGGTTCAACATCAATGGGACAAATTTTGGGATAAAAACGCCCCCATTGGATCAAAACCCACGACTTTGGTCAATGGGGATGAATTTTGGGATAAAAATGCTCCAATTGGGTAGAAAAGTCAAAGTTGGGCATCAATGAGGATGGATTTGTGATAAAAATGCCCCAATTGGGTGGAAAAGCCAGTGTTGGGTGGAAAAGCCAGTGTTGGGTGGAAAAGTCAATGTTCAACATCACTGGGACAAATTTTGAGATAAAAACGCCCCCGTTGGACCAAACCCCAAGATTTTGGTCAATGGGGATGAATTTTTGGGATAAAAATGCCCCAGTTGTGTGGAAAAGCCAATGTTGGGTGAAGAAGTCAAGATTCAACATCAATGGGACAAAATTTGAGATAAAAACGCCCCCGTTGGACCAAAACCCAACATTTTGGCCAATGGGGATGAATTTTGGGATAAAAATGCTCCAATATGGTAGAAAAGTCAACGTTGGGCGGAAAACACAATATTGGACCTCAATGGGGACAAATTTCGGGATAAAAATTCCCCCGTTGGACCAAAACCCAAATTTTGGTCAATGGGGATGAATTTTGGGATGAAAACGCTCCAATTGGATGAAAAAGTCAACGCTGGATGGAAAAGTCAAGGTTGGATCTCAACAGGGATGAGTTTGGGGATAAAAACGATCCAATTGGACGGAAAAGTCAATGTTGGGTGAAAAAGCCAATATTGGACTTCCATGGGGACAAATTTTAGGATAAAAGCACCCCAATTGGGTAGAAAAGTCAACGTAGGACATCAACGAGGATGGATTTGGAATAAAAATGCCCAGTTGGGTGGAAAAGCCAACGCTGGGCCTCAAGGGGGATGGATTTTTGGATAAAAACACCCAGTTGGGTGGAAAAGTCAAGATTCAACATCAATGGGACAAATTTCGGGATAAAAACGCTCCCTTTGGACCAAACCCCAAGATTTTGGTCAATGGGAAGAATTTTGGGGTAAAAACTCCCTAATTGTATGGAAAAGTCAATGTTGGACCTCAATGGGGATGAATTTGGGGTAAAAAAGGCCCAGTTGGGTGGAAAAGCCAATGTTGGGTGGAAAAGTCAAGGTTCAACATCAATGGGACAAATTTTGGGATAAAAACGCCCCCGTTGGATCAAAACCCACGACTTTGTCAATGGGGATGAATTTTGGGATAAAAATGCTCCAATTGGGTAGAAAAGACAACGTTAAGTTTATGAGGATGGATTTGTGATAAAAATGAACCAATTGGGTGGAAAAGTCAGTGTTGGGTGGAAAGGTCAATGTTCAACATCAATGGGACAAATTTTGAGATAAAAATGCCCCCGTTGGACCAAACCCCAAGATTTTGGTCAATGGGGATGAATTTTGGGATAAAACCGCTCCAATTGGATGGAAAAGTCAACGTTGGGTGGAAAACTCAATATTGGACCTCAATGGGGACAAATTTTAGGATAAAAACGCCCCCATCCTACCAAATCCCAAGATTTTGGTCAATGGGGGTGAATTTTGGGATAAAAACGCCCCAATTGGACGGAAAAGTCAATGTTGGATGGAAAAGTCAAGGTTGGAACTCAACAGGGATGAGTTTTGGGATAAAAGCGCTCCAATTGGACGGAAAATTCAACATTGGGTGGAAAAGCCAATATTGGACCTCAATGGGGACAAATTTTGGGATAAAAACGCCCCCTTTGGACCAAACCCCAACATTTTGGTCAATAGGGATGAATTTTGGGATAAAACCACCCCAATTGGACGGAAAAGTCGATGTTGGGAGAAAAAGTCAATGTTCAACGTCAATGGGTCAAATTTTGGGATAAAAACGCCCTCGTTGGTCCAAAACCGAACATTCTGGTCAATGGGGATGAATTTTTGGGATAAAAATGCTCCAATTGGACGGAAAAGTCAACATTGGGTGGAAAACTCAATATTGGACTTCACTGGGGAAAAATTTTGGGATAAAAATGCCCCTGTTGGACCAAACCCCAAGACTTTGGTCAATGGGGAAGAATTTTGGGGTAAAAATGCTCCAATTGGGTAGAAAAGTCAAGTTGGAAATCAACAAGGATGAATTTTGGGTAAAAAGGCCCAGTTGGGTGGGAAAGCCAATGTTGGGTGGAAAAGTAATTGTTCAATGTCAATGGGAAAAATTTCGGGATAAAAACTCCCCCGTTGGACCAAACCGGAAGAGTATGTCAATGGGGATGAATTTTTGGGATAAAAACGTCCCAATTGGGTGAAAAAGTCAACGTTGGATGGAAAAGTCAAGGTTGGAACTTGACAGGGATGAGTTTTGGGATAAAAACGCTCCAATTGGACGGAAAAGTCAACTTTGGGTGGAAAAGCCAATATTGGACTTCCATGGGACAAATTTTAGGATAAAAACGCCCCAATTGGGTAGAAAAGTCAACGTCGGACATCAACGAGGATGGATTTGGAATAAAAATGCCCAGTTGGGTGGAAAAGCCAACGCTGGGCCTCAAGGGGGATGGAATTTTGGATAAAAACACCCAGTTGGGTGGAAAAGTCAAGATTCAACATCAATGGGACAAATTTCGGGATACAAACGCTCCCTTTGGACCAAACCCCAAGATTTTGGTCAGTGGGGAAGAATTTTGAGGTAAAAACTCCCTAATTGTATGGAAAAGTCAATGTTGGACCTCAATGGGGATGAATTTGGGGTAAAAAGGCCCAGTTGGGTGGAAAAAGGCAATGTTGGGTGGGAAAAGTCAGGTTCAACATCATGGACAAATTTTGGAGAATAAAAACGCCCCCGTTGGATCAAAACCCACGACTTTGGTCAATGGGGATGAATTTTGGATAAAAATGCTCCAATTCGGTAAAAAGTCACAGTTGGGCATCAATGAGGATGGATTTGTGATAAAAATGCCCCAATTGGGTGGAAAAGTCAGTGTTGGGTGGAAAGGTCAATGTTCAACATCAATGGGACAAATTTTGAGATAAAAACGCCCCCGTTGGACCAAACCCCAAGATTTTGGTCAATGGGGATGAATTTTTGGGATAAAAATGCCCCAGTTGTGTGGAAAAGCCACTGTTGGGTGAAGAAGTCAAGATTCAACATCAATGGGACAAATTTTGAGATAAAAACGCCCCCGTTGGACCAAAACCCAACATTTTGGCCAATGGGGATGAATTTTGGGATAAAAATGCTCCAATTGGATGGAAAAGTAAACGTTGGGCAGAAAAGTCAATATTGGACCTCAATGGGGACAAATTTGGCGATAAAAATGCCCCCGTTGGACCAAAACCCAAATTTTGGTGAATGGGGATGAATTTTGGGATAAAAGCACCCCAATGGGGTGAAAAAGTCAACGTTGGATGGAAAAGTCAAGGTTGGAACTCAACAGGGATGAGTTTTGGGATAAAATCGCTCCAATTGGACGGAAAAGTCAACTTTGGGTGGAAAAGCCAATATTGGACTTCAATGGGGACAAATTTTGGGATAAAAACGCCCCAATTGGGTAGAAAAGTCAACGTCGGACATCAACGAGGATGGATTTGGAATAAAAATGCCCAGTTGGGTGGAAAAGACAACGCTGGGCCTCAAGGGGAATGGATTTTTGGATAAAAACACCCAGTTCGGTGGAAAAGTCAAGATTCAACATCAATGGGACAAATTTCGGGATAAAAACGCTCCCTTTGGACCAAAGCCCAAGATTTTGGTCAATGGGGAAGAATTTTGGGGTAAAAAAGCTCCAATTGGGTAGAAAAGTCAAGGTTGGAAATCAACAAGGTTGAATTTTGGGTAAAAAGGCCCAGTTGAGTGGGAAAAGCGCTTAATGTTGGGTGGAAAAGTCAAGGTTCATAACATCAAGTGGGACAAATTTTGGGATAAAAACGCCCCCGTTGGATCAAAACCCACGACTTTGGTCAATGAAGATGAATTTTGGGATAACAACGCTCCAATTGGGTAGAAAAGTCAAAGTTGGGCATCAATGAGGATGGATTTGTGATAAAAATGCCCCAATTGGGTGGAAAAGTCAGTGTTTGGTGGAAAGGTCAATGTTCAACATCAATGGGAGAAATTTTGAGATAAAATAACGCGGCCCCCGGGTGCTTTTTTTGGTTGGACCAACCCAAGTAATTTGGGTTCCATGGGTGGAAGTTTTGTAAGATAAAAACGCTCCTATTTGGGGTAAAAAAAGTCAACGTTGGATGGATAATTCAAGGTTGGAACTCAACAGGGATGAGTTTTGGGATAAAAAGGCTCCAATTGGACGGAAAAGTCAACTTTGGGTGGAAAAGCCATTATTGGACTTCCATGGGGACACATTTCAGGATAAAAACGCCCCAATTGGGTAGAAAAGTCAACGTCGGACATCAACGAGGATGGATTTGGAATAAAAATGCCCAGTTGGGTGGAAAAGACAACGCTGGGCCTCAAGGGGGATGGATTTTTTGATAAAAACACCCAGTTGGGTGGAAAAGTCAAGATTCAACATCAATGGGACAAATTTCGGGATAAAAACGCTCCCTTTGGACCAAACCCCAAGATTTTGGTCAATGGGGAAGAATTTTGGGGTAAAAACTCCCTAATTGTATGGAAAAGTCAATGTTGGACCTCAATGGGGATGAATTTGGGGTAAAAAGGCCCAGTTGGGTGGAAAAGCCACTGTGGGGTGGAAAAGTCAAGGTTCAACATCAATGGGACAAATTTTGGGATAAAAACGCCCCCGTTTGATCAAAACCAAAGACTTTGGCCAATGTGGATGAATTTTGGGATAAAAACGCTCCAATTGGACGGAAAAGTCAACGTTGGGTGGAAAAGCCAATATTGGACTTTCATGGGGACAAATTTTAGGATAAAAACGCCCCAATTGGGTAGAAAAGTCAACGTCGGACATCAACGAGGATGGATTTGGAATAAAAATGACCAGTTGGGTGGAAAAGCCAACGCTGGGCCTCAAGGGGGATGGATTTTTGGATAAAAACACCCAGTTGGGTGGAAAAGTCAAGATTCAACATCAATGGGACAAATTTCGGGATAAAAACGATCCCTTTGGACCAAACCCCAAGATTTTGGTCAATGGGGAAGAATTTTGGGTAAAAACTCCCTAATTGTATGGAAAAGTCAATGTTGGACCTCAATGGGGATGAATTTGGCGTAAAAAGGCCCAGTTGGGTGGAAAAGGCAATGTTGGGTGGAAAAGTTCCAAGGTTCAACATGCAATGGGACAAATTTTGGGAATAAAAACGCGCCCCAGTTGGACATGCAAAAAATCCCACGACTTTGGTCAATGAACGATGATTCTTTGTGGATAAAAACGCTGCATTTGGGTAGAAAATTAAACGTCAGGCTTCAATGAGGATGGATTTGTGATAAAAATGCCCCAATTGGGTGGAAAAGTCAGTGTAGGGTGGAAAATTAAATGTTCAACATCAATGGGAAAAATTTTGAGATAAAAACGCCCCCGTTGGACCAAACCCCAAGATTTTGGTCAATGGGGATGAATTTTGAGATAAAAACGCTCCATTTGGGTAAAAAAGTCAACGTTGCATGGAAAAGTCAAGGTTGGATCTCAACAGGGATGAGTTTTGGGATAAAAACGCTCCAATTGGACGGAAAAGTCAACGTTGGGTGGAAAAGCCAATATTGGACTTCCATAAGGACAAATTTTAGGATAAAAACGCCCCAATTGGGTAGAAAAGTCAACGTCGGACATCAACGAGGATGGATTTGGAATAAAAATGCCCAGTTGGGTGGAAAAGCCAACGCTGGGCCTCAAGGGGGATGGATTTTTGGATAAAAACACGCAGTTGGGTGGAAAAGTCAAGATTCAACATCAATGGGACAAATTTCGGGATAAAAACTCTCCCTTTGGACCAAACCCCAAGATTTTGGTCAATGGGGAAGAATTTTGGGTAAAAACTCCCTAATTGTATGGAAAAGTCAATGGGTGTTGGGAGCCTTAATGGGTGATGATTTGGGGTTAAAAAGGACCAGTTGAGTGGAAAAGCCAATGTTGGGTGGAAAAGTCAAGGTTCTAACATGCAATGGGACATGAATTATGGGATAAAAAAAACGCCGCGCCGTTGGATTCAAAACCCAACGTACTTTGGTCATGGGGATGAATTTTGGGATAAAAACGCTCCATTTGGTGTAGAAAAGTCAAAGTTGGGCATCAATGAGGATGGATTTGTGATAAAAATTCCCCAATTGGGTGGAAAAGTCAGTGTTGGGTGGAAAGGTCAATGTTCAACATCAATGGGACAAATTTTGAGATAAAAACGCCCCCGTTGGACCAAACCCCAAGATTTTGGTCAATGGAGATGAATTTTGGGATAAAAACGCTCCAATTGGACGGAAAAGTCAACGTTGGGTGGAAAAATCAAGGTTGGATCTCAACAGGGATGAGTTTTGGGATAAAAACGATCCAATTGGATGGTAAAGTCAACGTTGGGTGAAAAAGTCAATATTGGACCTCAACGGGGACAAATTTTGGGATAAAAACGCTCCCGTTGGACCAAACCGGAAGAGTTTGGTCAATGGGGATGAATTTTTGGGATAAAAACGTCCCAACTGGGTGAAAAAGTCAACGTGGGATAAAAAAGTCAAGGTTGGATCTCAACAGGGATGAGTTTTAAGATAAAAAGCTCCAATTGGACGGAAAAGGTCACTTTGGGGGGGGGACCCATGGTAAAAAAGCCAAATATTTGGATATCTTGCATGGGGACAAAATTTAGGATAAAAACTCCCCAATTGGGTAGAAAAGTCAACGTCGGACATCAACGAGGATGGATTTGGAATAAAAATGCCCAGTTGGGTGGAAAAGCCAACGCTGGGCCTCAAGGGGGATGGATTTTTGGATAAAAACACCCAGTTGGGTGGAAAAGTCAAGATTCAACATCAATGGGACAAATTTCGGGATAAAAACGCTCCCTTTGGACCAAACCCCAAGATTTTGGTCAATGGGGAAGAATTTTGGGGTAAAAACTCCCTAATTGTATGGAAAAGTCAAAGTTGGGCATCAATGAGGATGGATTGTGATAAAAATGCCCCAATTGGGTGGAAAAGTCATTGTTGGGTGGAAAAGTCAATGTTCAATATCAATGGGACAAATTTTGAGATAAAAACGCCCCCGTTGGACCAAACCCAGATTTTGGTCAATGGGGATGAATTTTGGGATAAAAACGCTCCACTGTGGTGGAAAAGTCAACGCTGGATGGAAAAATCAAGGTTGGATCTCACAGGGATGAGTTTTGGGAATAAAAAGAATGCCAATTGGATTCAAAAGTCAGCGTTGGGTGAAAAAGTCAATATTGGACCTCAACGGGGACAAATTTTGGGATAAAAACGCCCCCGTTGGACCAAACCGGAAGAGTTTGGTCAATGGGATGAATTTTTGGGATAAAAACGTCCCAATTGGGTGAAAAAATCAACGTTGGATAAAAAAGTCAAGGTTGGATCTCAACAGGGATGAGTTTTGGGATAAAAACGCTCCAATTGGACGGAAAAGTCAACGTTGGGTGGAAAGCCAATATTGGACTTCAATGGGGACAAATTTTAGGATAAAAACGCCCCAATTGGGTAGAAAAGTCAACGTCGGACATCAACGAGGATGGATTTGGAATAAAAATGCCAAGTTGGGTGGAAAAGACAACGCTGGGCCTCAAAGGGGGGTGGATTTTTGGATAAAAACACCCAGTTGGGTGGAAAAGTCAAGATTCAACATCAATGGGACAAATTTCGGGATAAAAACGCTCCCTTTGGACCAAACCCCAAGATTTTGGTCAATGGGGAAGAATTTTGGGGTAAAAACTCCCTAATTGTATGGAAAAGTCAATGTTGGACCTAAATGGGGATGAATTTGGGGTAAAAAGTCCCAGTTGGGTGGAAAAGCCAATGTTGGGTGGAAAAGTCAAGGTTCAACATCAATGGGACAAATTTTGGGATAAAAACGCCCCGTTGGATCAAAACCCACGACTTTGGTCAATGGGGATGAATTTTTCGGATAAAAACGCTGCATTTGGGTAGAAAATTAAACGTCAGGCTTCAATGACGATGGATTTGTGATAAAAATGCCCCAATTGGGTGGAAAAGTCAGTGTTGGGTGGAAAGGTCAATGTTCAACATCAATGGGACAAATTTTGAGATAAAAACGCCCCCGTTGGACCAAACCGGAAGAGTTTGGTCAATGGGGATGAATTTTTGAGATAAAAACGTCCCAATTGGGTGGAAAAGTCAACGCTGGATAAAAAAGTCAAGGTTGGATCTCAACAGGGATGAGTTTTGGGATAAAAACGCTCCAATTGGATGGAAACGTCAACGTTGGGTGGAAAACTCAATATTGGACCTCAATGGGGACAAATTTTAGGATAAAAACGCCCCCATCCTACCAAAACCCAAGATTTTGGTCAATGGGGGTGAATTTTGGGATGAAAACGCCCCAATTGGGTGAAAAAGTCAACGTTGGATGGAAAAGTCAAGGTTGGATCTCAACAGGGATGAGTTTTGTGATAAAAACGCTCCAATTGGACGGAAAAGTCAACTTTGGGTGGAAAAGCCAATATTGGACTTCCATGGGGACAAATTTTAGGATAAAAACGCCCCAATTGGGTAGAAAAGTCAACGTCGGACATCAACGAGGATGGATTTGGAATAAAAATGCCCAGTTGGGTGAAAAGCCAACGCTGGGCCTCAAGGGGGATGGATTTTTTGGATAAAAACACCCAGTTGGGTGGAAAAGTCAAGATTCAACATCAATGGGACAAATTTCGGGATAAAAACGCTCCCTTTGGACCAAACCCCAAGATATTGGTCAATGGGGAAGAATTTTGGGGTAAAAACTCCCTAATTGTATGGAAAAGTCAATGTTGGACCTCAATGGGGATGAATTGGGGGTAAAAAGGCCGAGTTGGGTGGAAAAGCCAATGTTGGGTGGAAAAGTCAAGGTTCAACATCAATGGGACAAATTTTGGGATAAAAACGCCCCCGTTGGATCAAAACCCACGACTTTGGTCAATGAAGATGAATTTGGGGATAAAAACGCTCCAATTGGGTAGAAAAGTCAAAGTTGGGCATCAATGAGGATGTATTTGTGATAAAATGCCCGCAATTGGTGGAAAAAGTCGTGTTGGGTGGAAAGGTCAATGTTCAACATCAATGGGACAAATTTCGTGATAAAAACGCTCCCGTTGGACCAAACCCCAAGATTTTGGTCAATGGGGATGAATTCTGGGATAAAACCGCTCCATTTGGGTGAAAAAGTCAACGCTGGATGGAAAAATCAAGGTTGGATCTCAACAGGGATGAGTTTTGAGATAAAAACGCTACAATTGGATTCAAAAGTCAGCGTTGGGTGAAAAAGTCAATATTGGACCTCAACGGGGACAAATTTTGGGATAGAAACGCCCCCGTTGGACCAAACCGGAAGAGTTTGGTCAATGGGGATGATTTTTGGGATAAAAACGCTCCAATTGGATGGAAAAGACAACGTTGGATAAAAAAGTCAGGTTGGATCTCAAAACAGGGATGAGTTCTTTGGGATAAAAACGCTCCAATTGGACGGAAAAGTACACGTTGGGTGGAAAAGCCATTATTGGACTTCCATGGGGACAAATTTTGGGATAAAAACGCCCCAATTGGGTAGAAAAGTCAATGTCGGACATCAACGAGGATTTATTTGGAAAAAAAAATGCCCAGTTGGGTGGAAAAGCCAACGCTGGGCCTCAAGGGGGATGGATTTTTGGATAAAAACACCCAGTTGGGTTGAAAAGTCAAGATTCAACATCAATGGGACAAATTTCGGGATAAAAACGCTCCCTTTGGACCAAACCCCAAGATTTTGGTCAATGGGGAAGAATTTTGGGGTAAACACTCCCTAATTGTATGGGAAAGTCAATGTTGGACCTCAATGGGGATGAATTTGGGGTAAAAAGGCCCAGTTGGGTGGAAAAGCCAATGTTGGGTGGAAAAGTCAAGGTTCAACATCAATGGGACAAATTTTGGGATAAAAACGCCCCCGTGGGATCAAAACCCACGACTTTGGTCAATGGGGATGAATTTTGGGATAAAAACGCTCCAATTGGGTAGAAAAGTAAAGTTGGGCATCAATAAGGATGGATTTGTGATAAAAATGCCCAATTGGGTGGAAA
>JAVTVJ010002546.1:0-61272 GCA_034509425.1 Eopsaltria australis
AAGTCCAGGGTTATCCTGTGAATGTGAAGAGAGATTGTTCTTGCAATAGTCAGCCAATGTGCAGAACAAAGAAGTGCATCTACATTACAAATATCCAAAAGTTCTTTCCAATATAAATTATTCTATGGTTCTGTGACGTATTTAAAAGCCTTTCACAAGAATTTTATTGTACCTCATTGGTACTTGGGTAGAAAAAACTGTTACAGATTCCAGATTCATCAAACAACCAACATGACGTCTCTGGAGAAGGAAAATAATGGGAAAAAACAGAGCAGAGAGTTGTCACAAATCTGTGCGATTCTGAGATCACTGCTTTATCTTAGAAGTAGGGAAAAGACAGATTGTAGCAATGAGATTTCATGTTTAGTTTTAGGGGATGTGTTTTATTTCTAGTTCTTTAGAGCAAATGAAAGAATATAAAGGAAATGGAAGTTTTCTAAGAAACTCAGATTTAGTTGAAACCCTATTGTTGGCTAGTATTTTTCCAGTTAGGCCCTTTCTTTTTCAACTGTTGATAGTAATATTGTGGTGCTTAGCAGTGGCAGCCATCCATAAAGGATAGATGACACCATCTGCTGTCCTGTGGCAAAATGTAAATAAGGTGAGCTAAGGATTTGGAGAAATGGACTCTGAGCAATATCTGATGCCCACTCATCAAGACCAGTTCACAGGTAGTCCAGTGTATCAGATCTCAGAGGGCTACAATGAAAACATCTCAAGACATTTCTTTGTATAGGCAACACTATCAAAAATGTACCCTGGAATGTATCACAACCTTGTTTTTTCCTGAGAGATGCAATCAACCTCAAGAAAATAGCATAACACTGGTGATCTGAACATGGAAGAGAAGGTGAAAGAAAGCACTAAGCTGAACATTAATATGCTCATCCTGTTCTCTCTGTGGTTCCAGCTGGGATCAAAGCAACCTTGCTTAGAGTCTGTCCAGGTGGAACAATATTCACTCACACTAACCGAAAGACAAACAAAGCCTTCTTTGGCAGCTTCCTGAGCCTCTGACATGCCTGAAGGCTATTGTGAAAAAGAGTCTAGAAACCAAGCCAAGGCAAATGAGATTGAGAGAATGGTACCCACTGGGAGACAGTGGAAAAAGAACTGATAATATTTCCACAATATTCCTAAGATTCATGCAGAGAATGAAAGTCTGAAATCTAGAGCTGGAGGCTTAGAAGAACTTCAAAACTACCAGCCTAGTCTTAAAATGGCTTTGCATTTGAAAGCCTATCACTTATCTACTTAAAGTGTCTGACTTCGACAGTTGTTTAAAATTAACCCCAGATAAACTTGTCCCTGACACTGGGCAGAGTTATCACTGTGCTTGGAGAGCCGATCTGGACTCAGGGATATGTCACCAGGGTCAGTTGCACGTTGCTCTTCCAGCCATTCTTGTGTCTGTTTATCTCTCCCAGGCATTTCCCTTTTTATGTTATTATTTATTTTGTAGGACTTTCTTCTGGTTTGTTTCTGTTTGGAATTTACATCTGTTGGCCAGGTTGAAAGCTGGTTTCTAAAACCATTAGGAAGGCAGAGCATTCTCCCAGTCCTTCTCCAGGTAGAGGTACAACATGTGCAGGAAGCCTGGAAAGCCAATTATGTCCTGGGCTGCATAAAAAGAAGGATGTCCAGCAAGTCGAGGGAAGCGTGCATCCAGTTTTGGGGTCTTCAGAACAAAAATGATGTTGGGTCTGCTGTGGAGGCAAGCTGAAAGAATTGATTTGGTCGATTGGTTGATTTTTCTTTACTGAATTAGAATAGTTGCTGCTCTTCTTTTACTTTTATTTTAAAATACTTTAAAAGAATAAGGTTTGGAAAATAAGTTTTTTTCTTCCTTCCTGAAAAGGTGATGTTTTAATCTCTCCTTACAAGGCAATGTGGCTTCTAAACTTTCTTCTCTTATAAAGTGAGCAACAAAATAGATCCCTCTGCTGTTAAATCTCTGGGTCCCCATTCATCTCAGTCATGTGCTACCCATGAGATTCATTCAGCTCTAGGATATTGGTTTCTTTTTAAACAAGTCATTTTTACTCTACTCACCTGGGGTACTGTATCTACTTGACATATAATTTCAGTAAATTCCCTCAAACTGGGTAACTCCAGCTTTTTTATTAATAGGAAATGAAGATTATTCCTATATAAAGTATTTTTCCAAGATTTAATAATCGTTGGAGTCAAACTTATTACTATATCCTTTAATAGTATTATCAATAACAATAAATCTGTGCTGAAAAAAATTTATTTGATTGGGATATAGAGATGAAACTATGATTGAGGATCAAGTTTGCACTAGACCTTGCTTGTCTGCCAGAAAATTTACCCTCTGCAGCTTGCCCTGATCAACATCACCCAGCACAGAGAAACCAGAACAGAGCAGATGTGCCAGTGGCTGGGCAGAGAGGAGCACTGCAGGCAGGCTGAGGATGGCATGGTCCTGAGTCAAGACCAGCTGCCTGTGCTGCCTGCTCTGCCTTTGGTGCCTGCTGCTTTGTGAGTGTGCAGCTGCAGCAGGATTTCCTGTGGGAAGAGGTGCTGCCAACATGGCCTGGAGGCTCTGTGAGCCCATGGCTCTGCCCCCCAGCACCCAAGTGCCACCCAAGTTGTGGTAGGAGGAGAAGGGAAAAGGCATTAGAAGGGAGAGAAGTAAGAAGGGAAATAACAATTTATTTCCTTTTCCTTCAATGAAGATTTGTGAGTACTGCCAGTGGTTTGGCCTCTTGCAGGGTGGGGGAGAGCCCTGGGAGCTGGGGACCCTTCTCTTAATGGGGTGCAAGGGTCCCCATGGCAATGGGTCCCAGCCCAGGGCAGGGGGCGAGGGGCTGAAGCTGCTGCCCTGGGCACAGGGATCTGCCGCTGTCACCACCTCCTGTGCTGGCTCCTCCTGGGGCCAGTCCCACTCCATGGGGACAGGTGCAGGTGGGGGCTGGCTGGGACCCTTGGGAAACGCAGTATTGGATGTGCTGGCTTCCTCCTCCATGTCATAGAGTTTGGGGCCATAGGCAGGAGCCCCCATCCAGGAACTGCTGCTCTGGGAGCTGCTGGAGCTGGAGCTGGAGCTGGAGCTGGAGCTGGAGCTGGCACTGGCCACAGGGCCATTGTTCTCGTCCCTGAGGGCACCAGAGCGCAGCAGCCTCTGGGCCTCCTCGCTGCACTGGCCCACAATGATGCTGATGACGCCATGCACCAGCGGTGCCGTGTGGTATCCGAGGACAGGCTGCAGCCCCTGCACCAACACCTCGGCATTCGGCCCCTTGGCGCACAGGTCGTGCAGGATGGAGCTCTCTGCGGCCTCAAGCAGCCACCACCAGCGCCGGAATATCCCCTCCAGCCTCTGGCGCAGCCAGGCCCGCACGGGTTCCAGCAGCAGCGGTCAGCCACGGAAAAGTCCGGCCCACACCTCGGGCGGGAGGCCAGCCAGGAGCTCCAGCCCTGAGGGGCCCTGCTCAGCTGGGGACAAGGTTCCCTGTGGAGGAGCTGCACTGGACACCGCAGGGCCATGGGGACTGTTCTCGGCCGGCGGCCAGGAGCTCTCCCTGCCTGGCTGATGGCCTCTGGCAGCTGCTCGGGGCCGGTACTGGCTGTCTCCAGAGACTCGTCTGTGTGGTCAGAAAGCTCGACCGTCTCTATTGGTGTCCTGCAGAGTGGGCACGAGGGATTTCTGTGTGCCCAGCGCAGGATGCAGCCCAGGCAGAAGCGGTGGCGACAGGGCAGAGCAGAAGTCACGTCCTTCCCAGAGTCCTGGCAGATGGGGCAGTTGCCATCTGTCTCTGTGGCCATAGCTGGGCTCTGCAGCACATTTGGGAGCAGCCCAGCCTGGCAGGGCTGAGAGACAGCAGTGATGGCTCCGGGACTGGCACCGAGATCTGCCAAGAGCAGGCCGTGCCCAGCACCAGGGAGGCCTGGCTGGATCCTCTAGGCTGTGCAGTCTTGCTCAGTAGGAGTTCAGGCTGGAGCCAGAGGGGCTCTGCCAATGTCTGAATGGAAGCAACGAGGGGCACAGTGTCACAAGCCATCCCCCTGTGATGTCACAGTTCATTGCTCTGTGACATCAGCCTCCACCCCCAGTGACAGCACCAAAGGCACTGAAACTCCTTGGAACCCCAAGATAAGCAGTGAGGGATGTGAGGTCACGATGCAGTGCTGCCTGATGTCACCATCTGCACTTCAGACTGCTCCACCCTGTGATGACACAGCATGCCTTCCATCCCTGCAGGCACACACTGTCCGGAGAAAAAGAGAAATACTGTTTCCTAGTTTTGATTTCTACATTTCCATGTTGCTCTCCCTCAGACACCTGCATCACATGTCCTTGGCCCTGTCTCTAATCCCTGCTCCTGACACTTGGCTATGGTTTCCTGGGAACAGTCCTGGTCTCTGTTCACAGGGCCTGTCATCAGCTTCCCTGGGAGAGGCCATCACATCCAGGCCTTTCAGGCCAGGCTCTGTAAAAGATTTTTCCCTTTTGGTTTAAAAGTCAGAGTTTGTCCTCTCTGCAGCCCTGCTGGATTGAGGGTGATGGGCACAAGGACACTTTGCACCTGTGTTTAGGGCTGTGGGACTGTTCTGCCTTGCTTGCTCAGTAAAATGGGTGCTGCGTAGGGGGCTCCAAAGCCTGGAAGGAATTCTCTCCACCTTTTCTTTCAGCAGCACTTCTTTCATCAGCACAACCACAAGACCGGGCCTCCATCCTGGGAGCACTCCTGAGGTGATAAGGACACACTCCAAAGGACAGCATGTGGGCCCCTGAACAAAGGAAATGTGCAAATGCACAAATGGTGCCCCAGAGATGCAGCTCTACTTTTCTCCTCCTGCCTTTGCTGAGTCGTTCTCTCCACCTGAATTCTGAAGACTGGGAGCGGCCCTGTGCCAGCAAGGTGCAGTCTGACAGTTCATTGCTGACCAAGCAAAAGGCCCCTGGTATCGTTCAAGCCACATAACTGTGGGAATAAATAAAAATGTGTCTGAATCAGTACAGCCAGGCCCCAAGCAGTCTCATGGGCCCTCAGCATTATTGTGGCACAGTTCATGGGAATTGATCAAGTGAGTGACAGCTGGAAGCCTGGCTGGAGGAGAAGGCTGGGTTTTTTCAAAGACTGGGATGCTGCAGTTGAATGGCCGGTTCCAACGCTGCTGCCGATCCCAAAATGGGAAGTGCTCTTGACTCTCTTGAGGGTCAAGAGGCCATGCAGAGAGATCCAGAGAAACTGGAGCATTGGATTTCCTGTGGGAAGAGGTGCTGCCCATATGGTTCTTGGCCTAAGGCTGTGCCCCACAGGACATGGGTGCCACCCATGGTGGGGCACAAGGGGAAGGACAAAGGCAACTGAAGGCTGAGGAAGCAGAGCCCAAAGACTGTGTGAAGGAAATAACAACAATTTATTTCTTTTTTCTTAAGTAAAGGGTTGAAAGAGCCTTGCTAGTGCTATTGGCAGGGGGGGCCTCTTTCAGGGGCAGGAAGAGTCATCTGGGTCAGGTGCCTTTCTCTTTAGGGGCCGCCGGGGATGCCCAGGCGAGCAGTGCCCACCTTGGGTGGGAACAGAGGGTTCGGGGCTGGTGCTCTGGGCAGAGGGACCTGCCTCCTCCTGGGGCTGGTCCTGCTCTGGGGTCACGGACACAGCTAAGAGGTGGCTGTGACACCTGGCGGGAGTGGCCCCCATTGTGGCAGCTTCCTCTTCCTCCTCCACGGAGACTTCAGGGCTGCTGGCTGGAATCCGTGTCCAAGAGCTGGAAGAGCTGGAGCTGGGGCTGTTTGGGCTGGAGAAACTGGAGGATCTGGGGCTGCTGGGGCCGGAGGAGTTGGGATTGTTGGGGCTAGAGAAGCTGGGAGAGCTGGAGAAGATGGAACTGGAGCTGCTGGAGCTGCTGCTGGCTGCTGGGCTGTCATCCCCATCTGCAGCAGTGTGGGAGCGCAGCAGCCTCTGGGCCCACTCCCTGCACTGGCTCACAATGATGTCGATGGTGCCCTGGACCAGTGGCACTGTGTGTTCCTCCAGGATGCCCTGCAAACTCTGCATCATGAGCTCCCGGTCTGGCCCATACACACAGAGAGCATGCAGGATGGCACTCTGTGTGCTCCTGGCCATCCACCACTGGTCCCTTCGGATGGACTCCATCCTCTGGTTCAGCCAAGCCCGCACTGGCTCCAGAAGTTCCCGTTGCCGACGGAAAAGTTGCGCCCAGACCTCGGGCAGGACACCGCCAACAGCTCGGGCTGGTGTCTCTTGAGGAGAAGAGGGATGGGCCAGCACGGGTGGAGGGGGGCTGTTCTCGTCCTGGCTGCTGGGAGCTCTCCCTGCCTGGCTGGTGGCTGCCAGCAGTTGCTCAGGGGCTGTGATGACAATCTCCAGATAGTCACCTGCATCATCAGAAAACCTGACATTCTCTATCGCTCCTCTGCAGAGTGGGCACGATGGATTTACTCGTGTCCACTGCAGGATGCAGCTCCGGCAGAAACGATGGCCACAGGGCAGAGCAGAAGCCACGTCATCCCAGGTGTCCCGGCAGATGGCACAGTTGCCATCTGTCTCTGTGGCCATATTTGGCCTCTGCAGCACAGGGGAAGGGCTGAGGTTCAGGAGCTGCTCTCCTTTGCTGGTGTCACATCCTGCAGGAGAGGAGAGGAAGGAGAAGGACACTCTCCCACCTCCTTAATGCCCCATCACCTGCCCACATCCAAGCCGGGGGATGTTTTCCCTCAGTGCTGCAAGTACGCACTGCCCCAACCAGGCAGGGCTGGGGAAACACTGCTGGTTGCTCTGGAACTGGCACCGGGACCTGCCAGGAACAGGCACCACTCAGAACCAGAGAAACCTGGCTTGACCCCCCATACCTCTCAGACATGCCCTGTAGCAGTTCAGGGCAGAGCCAGACTGGCCCCAGCTTTGTCAACATCTGTAATAAGCTGTGAGGGGTGAGATGTCACAATCCTGCACTAGGGGATGTCACAATCTGCCTCTCACTGATGTCACCCCCCATCAGTGAGTGATGTCCCCACCTGTGCATATTGCCAGGAGAAAGAAGAAAATATTTTTCCTTGTTTTCAACTTCTGCCTTTCCATGTTGCTCTCCCTTGGCCATCTGCATCCTGTGTCCATGGCCCTGTGTCTCATCCTCGTTCCTGACACCTTGCCAAGGTTTTCTGTGAGGAGCAGAGTGGCGGGACCAGTCAGCATGGACTACCTGTGGCTGTGCCAGAAAGGAACCACACGAAAGCACTTTCATGTGGAAAAACCACAGTTTGAAGATTCAGTTGGAACTCAACTCTAAATGTTTGTTTTTCTTAAGTGCTCTTCCTGGGAATGCTGCAACTCTACTCTGAAGGAACCTGCAAGAGGGGAACTGGAATAACAGGAGGGAGAAGCTGAGCCCACAGCAGCAATTTCTGCACACTGTTTGCTCCTGACCAGCACCTGAAACTGTAACATAAGCCCATGTGTGGACAGGAGCTTCCAAGTTCTGATCAGCTGCTTTACAGAGTTAGCTATGGCAGCCAGCCCTGTGCTGAGTGCCTTTGGTGACACTGGACAATTCATCAAACTGATTAATTAAAGATTAATTAATTAAAGATGCCAAGCACTTGATTGCGATGAGGATGTAAAGAGATGCAAATATAACCATGCCTCGGGCAAGAGGTTATGAAGCAGACTCTGCTTTGGCAGAGGACAACAAAGATGATGAAGCTACTGGAGCACCTCTCTTACAAGGAAAGGTTGAGGGAGTAGTTCAGCCTCAAGGAGAGACTTCTAAGAAGGGCCCTCATCCCTGTCTGTCAGTGTCTGTAGGGAGGGCTCAGAACATGGATCAGTCTCTACTCTGGGGGTCCAGCAATGGCACCAGGGGAATGGGCACGAACTGATGCCCAGGAAGTTCCACCTGAACATGAGGAAGAACTTCTTCCCTGTGCAGTGACCAAGCACTGGAACCAGTTGCCCAGAGAGGGTGTGGAGTCTCCCTCACCGGAGATATTCCAAACGCATCTGTACACAATCCTGTGCTGTGTGCTCTGGGTTGACCCTGCTGGAGCAGGGAGGTGGGACCAGATGACCAGCTGTTGTCCCTTCCAACCTGACCCATCCTGGGATTCTGTGAACTGAGAAATTCTAATACACTTTGAATGGTAAAACTGGGGTGAATGTCTAATGGAATTTTGTAGATAAAAAGAGACCCTAGGCACAGGCTTAACTTTGTCTTAGTTTTCTGTTCTCCTTCATCTCTGCTTTTAGGTGACTGGCAGATCTGTGTAATAAAACAAACAGGATAAGAGGATGCTTTTGTTGCTGAAGGTTAAGCAGGCTTTTGACTCATGAGAAAGGAAGAATTTGTGACTATTTTTGAATTATGAAAGTGAATTATTAGAAGGACTCAGGAGGGGGATATATCTGACTGCAAGTGTGGCTAGAAGTTTGTATTTTCTGCCTTGCTCTTTTTTCCCCTCTTTCATTTCACACAAATTTCAGGGAATTGCCTTAGAGCCAGTGATTTCTGTGTCAGCCTTTTCAATGCATCCTCAGGGACTGAAATTTGACATTTTAACAAAATGCTTGTTTAGAGCAAGCGCAGTTCGATGTCAATGTACGTGAAAAAGTGGAGGTTTCTCTATAATTGTAAGAAGAGTCTATAATGTCATGTACTGGTATAGTAAATATCTCAATTACTGCTCAGGCAAAGGCTGCCTTCCAGTTCTGTGTGTCGAGCCACAGCCCCAGGGAGCTGTGTCTGACTGCCTGGCCATTCTCTGTGCAGCCTTCTTTTCTTCCTGGGGCTTCCTCTGAAATTCTGCTCTGTCCTCACTCAGCTGTGGGGAGAAGTGGTCATCCCCTTGCAGGGCAGGATCTGGGACATGTCTGCACACATGTAACACAGCCTTCAGAGAGAGCCTTGGAGCTGGCACTCCTCGTGCTTCTCTCCCCACATGCTGTGGATCAGGTGAGACTTTCCACATGCTGGCAGGGCTCAAACCATGGTGCTCATTATTTCATCTGTGTGTTGCCTTTTCCCCCAACCTGGAAAAGAAACTCGAGATCATTTTAGCAAGGAGGTGATATAAAAGGGTGTAGCAGTGGTTCTGAACCAGGAAGGATTAGAGTCCCTCCATAGACTTGCAGAGGACGAAGACCTCTGGTGGCATGTTCCACAGACAGAGAATTTCCCTCCTGAGCTGCCAGAGACAATGGTTTAGACCACCAAGCCACAAACCCCAAGTTCCTGCTATTGGTTCCTTGATTTGTCTGTTATGTATCCCAGTTCTGGAACATTCCCTGTTATCCGGTTGTTCATTCGTTGTTCTCTCTTCCCCCCTCCTCTCCCTGAACCTCATTCGACTGCGCACCCTGGTCCCTCCCTTGTATTGCCCCTGCACCCTCAGTTTATTGGATGTTATTCCTCCCTTAACTACCCATGTCATGAGCTATTCGGGGCTCTTAGTCCCTGAGCTCCCTTGGGGGTAATAAACCTGCCGAACCCTCATACTAGGAGTCCTCCTTCTTTGGGTAGTTCTTTGCTATCCTGCAGTGCTCTGAGGGCACCAACACCACAGCCCGATGCAGACTAGTGGAGCCCACCGCTGGCTCCCCGAGGAAGCCTCCCCGATGGGAACGCGGATGGCTTCTCAGGGTCGCGCTAGCACTCTGCTGCCGGGATCAGAGCAGGATTAAGAAGCAGGGAACGCGACAAAAGGAGATCTTTATTTTTAAGGTCTTCAGGAGCAGTTATGGAAAGGTGTCTGTAAAAGCCCACCCCCCCCCCAAGAGTGAGTACATATTCATAGTTTCTAGGAAATTAGCATAATTGATTAAAAGCACCAATTAGAAGAACAAGTGGTGATTCAATTCCCCCTCCCAGGTCCAGCCCCTTCTCTGCAGTCCCCCTTTCAGCACTGTCTCTACTTTGTTTATGAAAATGCACCTCAGAGTTGTTCTCGGCCTTGGTTCCCAGGAAGAACCAAGATAGGACAGGGCCTTGCACCCCCTGGGGCTTGGAGCTCTGGAATTTGTTTTGTCTTTCTGCTTAGGGAAAGGCCATGGAAAAGTACTGGAAAAACTAGCTATTAATACAATAGGCTACAGAGCTACAATTATGTCTGCAAAGAGTATAGAGAACATACAAAAGAAAAAAGACAGAAACCAAACGGCATCATGTGGACATGGCCAAAGGAGAAGAAGGGTCACAGAAAATAAACATCAAGAAGGAGAGCAAGTGCTTTAGAGCACCTTGGTCATTTCATTGGGCACATTTTACAACATATGCAATACAACATTCGTTTCACACTTACTCAGGGAAGGATGTCTGAATTTCTGACATGATCTGGTTAAGGATATTCAAGGCATCTGAAATTCTCCTTTTCTGGAGCTTCACTGTTCTAATCAAACCATTTGTTTCAAATTCAGCTGCAAAAGGAGTTGATTGTCCAAATAGTAAATCTGTTAGTCTTACTTAGACTGTTGTTGAAGGTTGGATCTAGTTCTTTTCCTCAGGAATTTTTCTCCCATGGGTTGCTAGGACACAAATGACTGGGTACTTAAGAGAAACAAAGCACAAGGGTAGAGCCTTTCTCCGTGGCAGGGTGGGGCAAAATTGCCCCTCACGGAAGCAGAGCCTGGTAACGCGAGATTTGGAGAGACTGAGAAGCAAGGGCAGAGGGAGGTCACGCCCTCTTGCTCGGGACCCTCGGAGCGGGACGGTCAGAGCTGCTGTCTGCTGAACCCACGGCCCCGGAGAAGCCAGCGCGGAGCTGCCGGTCTGTCTGCTGTGAGTCTCTGCCCTCTGCCCCATCCGGAGCCGACCTGCCTGCCACCAGCCCGCTTTTCTCCGCTACATTGAAGCGGGGTTTTTCCCTGCACGTGGAGACCCCTTACCGTCCCAGCTCCCTGTGTCCGGGGATCCTGCTGTTGCACTGACACCAGCTGCCCCCCGAGGGTCTGTGGAGCAAGGGCTCTCCTCCATCCCTCCGTGCTTCGGGCAGTCGCCATTCGCCGTGTGCTACCTGAGCTCACGCCGGAGCGCCCCCTGCAGGCACCGGGGAATCACCTGCACCCAGAGCGCCCCCGGCAGGCACCGGGGAATCACCGCACCCAGAGCGCCCCTGAAGGCTGTGACTGGAACTGCACCGAAGGGAAAAGGTGCCTGAAGCGGAGCAGGCTGCCACTGGGTTTCTGGTTCTGTTTGTTGGTTAACGTTATAGTTGTTGTTATTTGTTATCCTTTGTTTTAGATAGTAGTAAAGAACTGTTATTCCTATTCCCATATCTTTGCCTGAGAGCCTTTATAATAATTCGGAGGGAGAGGGGTTACAGTTTCCCATTCCAAGGGAGGCTCCTGCCTTCCTTAACAGACACCTGTCCTTCAAACCAGGACAACTGTTGATTTTTGAAATATTAGATACTATTAATTTTTTTTCTGTGAATTCTTTCTGGTTTTGCTAAAAGGTTTTGGGAGAAAAAGTCCAGAGAGTTGATGACTTCTATTTCTGACTTTGACTGTAATAGTGAGGAGAATTTTATTTTATTATTGTGAGGCCTTTCTGCTAAGGAATGACTGTCTTTATAGTTTGTATTGCAACCATACAAGCCTTAATTTCTTCTCAGAAAGCCAGCAAACTTCCTTAGGAACATTTCTGTCGTTTGTCTGATCCAAGAGTATTCTGGCTCAGATCTTGGCAAAAGAATTATTGAAACAGTCTCTGTACAAACAAAAGGGAGAGGAGCAAAACTTCCCAGCTGCTCTTTAGTCTGTTGAGAGCTGTCCTGAGGTAGCAGAGAGGAAGGTGCAACAACCTCCTACTACAGCTCAGGCAGCTGAAAGAGACTCATGTGGAAATAGCAAGTAATGTTGACCTCTTTGTACTCTGCATATTGCAATTTTTGTTCTCTCCCAAGACTTCATACTATTCAATTGAAGTGAAGTGGGGCCACTACCATTGGTTGAATTCAACCATGAGATAAGTGCTGGCTTACACCAAAAGCACTTACGTAGAATCACACCAGACCTGCAATACCACAAACAACAGCAGAATCTTTTCACCCAGCTGGTGTTTACTGAAATGTCACCTCAGATTTTTAAAGGTAGAAAGAGATTGAATCTCTTCACCAACTTGCAAACTGAACTGCACTGAAATGTATAAAGTGAGTATTAAAAAGAAAAGTATTGTAAAAGAGCTCATTTCAAAGCATGAGAAGAAATGCCTCCCATGGCATTGGATTGCACTGTGGCCAGGAGGAACACATGTCCCTTCTGAAGAGAGCATGTGCATAGGAAATAGACTTGCAGTGGCAACCCAAGACGTGCCACATGCTTTTATGAGCAAAATTTTCACACCTAATAGTTACTTGGACACTTTGCAGGATTAGGCTGCCCAGTTTGAAGTACAGCAGTGCAGCCTGAATTTTGAACTTGCCACTTTCAAAGCCAGGAATTACCAACCAAAACGGAGTCCCCCAGACCTCTTCAGTTTTACCTCTAATTTGTGAGTGGCAGCTTAATGAGTGTTCTTCCTTTGGTCTCGTTTGGAAATTGATTGTAGTCTGGATGTCAACATGAACTTGGCATTTCTGGCTCTAGCTTTTCCCCTTCCAGACCTTTCTAACATGTCATTTGCTTGTCACTGTGTGGTGTATCGTACTTGCCTCTGGATTTATGGACAGGAAAATGTGACTAAGCAATGGACAGAATTCTTTAACCAAGAACACAGGATCGGGCACTTTGCAGCCTGTTGCAGTTTGGAATCTGTACGTGAGAGAGGCTTTGTGAAATCAGTACACTATGGATTATTTAAATGTGAAAATAAATCCATGTGAGCGGTGATCCAGATGAAACTGATGTGATCTGTCCTTTTACTTCTAGCTCCTGTCTGAGAGATTTAACAATTGATGTTATCTTTCAGAATATCTTTTCAGCCTGTTAAAACATGAATTTAAATGCAGTTTTGTCTAGTTTTTCTGCTTGACATCACCTCAATTTCCATGTCTGCTGTTATTTTTGTTCTCTTGTGTGGCTCACCTCCCTGGAACCTGTCCCTGTGGGATCAGTCTTTCCTTGTGCAGACTGATCCCACAGGATCAGTGCAGAACACATTTTCAGTGTCACTGGGATGGTGCCTGAAGCTGTTTTGAGCAGCAGCACACGGTGGCTGGAGCCTCCTGGTTACCCAGGTCATACAGCTGCTGCCAACCAGAGAGCAGTGCAGGGCTTTCTGTCTTTCTCAGCTTGCAGGGAAATGATCCATGAGAACAGAGCAGGAAAAAGAAGTCATTGGCCAAGATCTGAACTTGGCTTCAGACACCCTCAAGGGGTGTGTGGGCTATCTGTGCATCCTGCACACTGCTGAGGTTCGCACTGTAAGGATGGAGCTTGGAACTTGTGGTGGGACTGTCTGGATTATTTAATTTTTAAAAGTAGAGTTTGCAATATATCAGGGATTTGAATGAGTGCTCTAGGGTCACCTAACATCATCTATTACATAATTAAGGCAGCCTTAAAAGACCATTTTCCATCAAAAAGGTGTGCTGTGAAATATGCAAATTTTCCTACACATTAAATTCCAAATTAATTTCAATAATTTTAAATTAAATTACAAACTAATTCTGTACAAATTAAATGAACAGAATCTTTTAGAGCTTTACCTTTAAGTTGTATTTTCACGTCTTTGCTTTACACGATCTTGCTTCCCTAGGACAGAATTACAAATGTAAAATGGCAGCTCAATTTACCTAGGGAATGTAGATACAAATCTTCAGAGCTCAGAGGCACAGATATTGAAAATACATAACTTACTTTAGATGCCCAATAAAGTAATAGTGTTATTAGGGTGAAAAGGAGTCCTCTGTGGGATTCATGTTACATTCTCTTTTGGCATAAATGCCTGGATGACAAACAAGTAATTAGATTTAAAATCACAGTATCTCATTTGGAGGCAAATACTGTTTATTTTGCATTTTTCACTTAATGTGAAAACAATAAGTCAATATGATGGCTGGAGACTTAAATGCAGAGCAGCTCTGCCACCCTGACTGTTGTCATCATGAAGAGGTGATTGGTAGTGAGAGTTCTCCTTTTTCTCCAGACCAAGGTTGTCGGAGTTTCTGTGTTTACATTAATGAGAAGGGCAGAGTGTAATTTTGTGGCTTAATGGAGGGCAAAGCATTGTCTGAATCCAATTGATTTTGTTTCTTTCTTTGCTTACATATTTTCTCTCATGAGTCTTAAAATAAAGGAAGCACTTCTTGAAAATGCTCAGAATCCAGGAACTGTGTCGTCAGTAGTAGCCAAGTGACACCTCAGAACCAGTTTGTCTTGAGCTAACTAAGAAAAGGTGTGAGGTCTTTTCACTTCTTTCAGACACAGAAATCTCCCTCAACAAACCAAAAAAACCCATCATATAAAAAGCATCCAAGAATTAATCTTTGCTGAGGAAGAAAACTGAAAACAGGTGAAAATAACTTTGAGAAGACATGTGCTGTTCAAGCCATGATACTGACCAGTACTGCTGGCCACTGATTTTTAACATGGCCTGCCTTTGGAAAGCAAAAGACAATTCCAGCAAGAACTGGAGCTCATGATATTTTCAAAAATGAAGAACAAAAACACTGGAGCCTGACTGTCACGTGAGGTGATCAGAGGCCAACAGATGAGGAAGCTGGGAGTCTGGGGCTCTCCTCTCAACCCCTGAAACACTGCTCCAAGGCACTGTGCACTTCTAGCACCAACAGCTCCAGGGTAGATCCATGCTGTGAAGGAATTCCTCAGAATTAAAATAAGGTATCCTGGAGTCTGACTCCAGGTACATCCAGGTCAAAAGTCACATTTCGAATTATAGCTCCCACCAGTTTCAAGAGAGAATAAAAGTCTTCATTCCTATATATATATGCAGTTCCCCTTATGCACGAGCTGTTTAAACTCCAAACTTTTCACCAGGGCATTTTTTCCATCTTGTGTTGTGGTGTTCTGTGCATGTCAGGTGCAACAAAAATAAGCAACCAGTATCTGCAAAGTTAAAGGTTAAAATCAAGGTTTCCAGGACCTGAAAACATACCTGTGCATGACAAAGGAGAGCAGAAGGGTGGGAGGAAATGTGCACAAAGGCTCTCACAGGAGGAGAGAAGACAGATTTAAAAACTGTCCATTATTCTACCTGAGTGAACAACTTGCTGTGCAATAATTACAGCGTAATATAACAAAATGATCAGCCACAGCATTAGAGATTTAAAGGGTACTTTATTTTAACAACTGCACTGCTGCTATGGGGATGGGGGGCATTGTCACTCATTACTAATACAGTAGATAATGTATTATTTCAAGTGGATTCTGTCCAGCTGCATGTAGCATGCTCTGTTCTGTGTGAGATAAGTTGGGCTGCCATTGCAACTTTAAGTAACTTCTAGTGTCAAAAATAATAGCAAACTTCTGGTCACCATTTTTATTAAATCTTTAGTTCCACCTGCGCCGTCAGATATTGGCCTCCTGGCCCTGGAGATCATTGAAAAACACCTTTTCTGCTAATTGGAGCAGAACAAGTGACTCAACCATCATAAGAATGTTTGCCTTTGACCTCACATTCACAGCAGAGTCTTTGCGGAGCAAAGGCACTGCTGCCTAGCAACTATGGGGTTGTGGTTAAGTCCTTACAGACTTGAACAATCGATTTCAAGTTAGCTCGTAAAGTTGCAAGAACTAAGAACTTTAATGGAATTTGTCCATAGTTTTTTTGCTTCTTGATTCAGACTTTCACAAGCCAAATCGTATATGAACAAGATTTTCAAGCGTGCTCACATTTAAGGATGCCAGACTCTCTCAGTTACTGAGGGACTCCAACATTTATAGATTTATTCAGACCCCCGGCTCTGTGGGACTGACCTAATGGAGACCTCACAAACACCTTCTGGAAACAGGACCTAGGAAGTAGAAGTCGCTTCCCGAAGGCATCATGGACTGAATTGGCTTTGGATGGGAAATGGGAAATGAAGAGATGAAGTTTCATCATTTATTCTGAAATGATGACAAGGTTCCCTTAGGGCTGCAGGGGTCAAGTCAGTCCCATCGCGGCCTCTTGCTGGGCTGGGGAGAATCCAGAGGCCTGGGGGCCTTCCTCTTCTGGGCACACTGGGCCACGCCAGGCAAGAAGCCCCTGCCCTGGCTGGGAGCAGAGGGACCTGCCGCTGCTGGCTGCTCCAGCTGCTCCGGCTCCTTCTGGGGTTGGTCCCACTCGACAGGGTTGGGCACAGCGCGGAGGTGGCTGGGACCCCCATGGTGAGTGGCCTCTGAGGTACCAGCTTCTTCCTCCACATTGGAGCCATTGGTGGGAGTGCTCTCCTGGGAGCTGCTGGAGCTGAAACTGCTGGACTTGGATCTGCTGGAGGTGGTGCTCTCTGCTGGGCTGTTGTCCTCATCCCCAGCAGTGTGGGAACACAGAAGCCTCTGGGCCTCCTCGCTGCACTGGGCTGCAGCAATCTCGATCAGGCCATGGACCAGCAGTGCTGTGTGCCCCTTGAGGAGGACCAGCAGCCTCTGGGCCAAGCCCTCTGCATCCAGGCCACAGATGCAGAGGTAGCGCAGGACACAGCTCTCTGCAGCCTCAACCAGCCACCACCGGCCCCGGTATATCAGCTCCAGCCTCTCACGCAGCCAGGGCCGCACGGGCTCCACAAGGTGCTGGTGTTGTTGGAATAGCGTGGCCCACACCTCGGGCAGGAGGCCACCCACAGGCTCTGGCCCTGCAGCCCCCTGCTCAGCTGGGGACAAGGTTCCCTGTGGAGAGGACGGAGGGGACACCTCAGGGCCATGGACACTGTTTTCATCCAGGTGATCGGGAGTTGTCCCTGGTGACTCTGCAGAGGACAAGATGGCCAGCTGTACATAGTCCCATTCATCTTGCTCAGAAAACCTGATGGTCTCTATCCGTGTCCTGCAGAGCGGGCACGAGGGATTCCTGTGTGTCCAGCGCAGGATGCAGCCCAGGCAGAAGCGGTGGCGACAGGGCAGAGCAGAAGCCACCTCATTCCAAGAGTCCTGGCAGATGGAGCAGTTGCTGTCTCTCTCTGTGGCCATTTCTGTCTCAAGCCAGACTGGCCCAGCCTCTGCTGACATCCAGATACAAGCACTGAGATGTCACACTACATCCCCTGGAGATGTCATAGTCTCAGTGATGTGACATTCAGTGATGTCACCATCCATGAGTTAGTGATATCACAATAGGATGTCCATCCCTACAGACACACAGCATCAGGAGAAAATGAAAATACCAAGTCCTTTTTTTCAGTTTCTACATTTGCACGTTGCTTTACCTTGGCCACCTGCATCACATGTCCTTGGCTCTGTGTTTCATCGCCATTCCTGACACCTTGTCAAGGTTTCCTGTCTGGTGGTGGGGCCATTCTGCAAGGGTTGATCTGTCTTTTCTCACAGTGCTCCCAAATCCACTCAGCTGCAGTGTTCAGGGAGCTGTAAGTCAGTGCAGCCAGGCTCACAGCAGCGTCCTCTCTGCCTCCCTGGTTTGCTGGGTTTTCCCACAGCTCATGGGAAGTGACCAACTGAGTGACAAATGGAAGCCTGGCTTGGGGGGAAGGGAGTGTTTTAAGCAACAGGAGAGTTTCTCTACTTCTCCCTTACCATCTTCTCTGGCATATCTTCTCAGGAGAAAGCCCTGGGCACATCACAGCAGTCTGAACAACCCCACCTTCCTCGGCCCTAAATACCTAATTTCTGCCAGTGGTGGTTGAGCAGGTCCTTTCTGAGGTCAGTATGAGCTGAAAATTCTAAATGAGAGCTCCTACTGCTTTGCAGAGTGCGCCTGTTATCTCAGGTTCTGCAGCAGTGGTGTGTTCAGTCTGAACATTGCCTCAACTCCTTCTCTGCACCAACCCTGCTCAGTGCCAAGGGCGGCACTGAAAATGTCACCTGGACTGTCCTGGATCATTCTCTTTCCTAAGGACAGGAACTTTTACGGGTCCCTAGAGTGTTCTGACTCTTTAGGGGAGAAAAAAATTTTAAAATACCCAACCATTTGTCTGCTTGTCAGGGAATTGTCTGAGCACCCTTGGAGATGAGAATCTTGACTGCCAGACCCTGAGTTGTCCTATCCAGCCACCTGTTGTTTACAAGCATGATGGAATGCCTTTGTCTTGGGAAATTTGCATTTCCAGTAAGATATTATTTACCGAGCCCTGTAACTCTTGCTTCTTCTACTTGTGTCTGTCAGATTTAGATCTCCATCATGTGAAGCCACTCCTTTTCAGCTTTCCTTTCCTGCATGATTCTTCACAAATTTGAAAATTCAATTTGTAGAGAATTTTGAGCCACAGAATCAGGTTGGCAAAAACCTTTAAGACAATCAAGTCCAAGCAGTAACCCAACAGTGCCAAGTCCACCACTAAAACACGTTCCCAAGTGCCACATTTACGTATCTTTAAATCCCTCCAGGAGTGGCCACTTCTCCACTGCCCTGGGCAGCCTGTTCCAGGCCTTGAAAATCCTTTTGGTGAGGAAATTTTATTGCTTCTTGCCCTGGTGTTGGGAGGACAGAATAGCACTGAGTGGCAAGGAAGTATCTCAATGGGGACAGGAAGAAAAACACCACTTGCATTTCAGGGTACAATCACAATCCTTCAAAATCACTGTAAAAGGATATTTCTAGAGAAAGTATGTCACGTGTCCGTCAAAACACTGCAACAAAGTTCCTGTTAAACATTCTTATTTACAAGACACTGCAACAGAGTCCATGACAGGATGTCTGAAGCATCATGTTGAAATGAAGTTCTTCCATGCCAGAATTTGTTTCTGGAAAACATCTTCCTACAGATGATGATACTCATATGTAAGAGCAATTGAAACCCAAAACCTGCTCTTAGTTATACTGTAAAACCTCAAGAGCTGAAGGTTAAGCCCATGGGCAGCCAAGAGCCCTGCACTCACTGTAGTCAACAGGAGAGGGAAACAGTTGTGAGTGTCCTGGGGAGTTCTGAGCACTTTCTGGCAAAATTTTAACAAAATACTTCAGGGATACTTGTGGATAAATCTGCCTTTTCTTCTCATTTTGGAGATCTTTGCATCATATACTTAATTGTGCTCATTTGGGGATGAGAAAAATTTGCCTGAAGTGCATATCAGTACAGAAGGAAGTGAGGAATTTTCTCTCTCAATCCCATTATACGTGCTCATGCTCACTGATCCAAAATAAAATGAAACTTTCATCCTTTATTGCCATGTGTCACTCAAGTTTTGATGTTTCGTGGTGTTGCTTGTAAACATGCTGCTGCTTTTGTGGGAGCTCGGGGGAAATTAGATGCTTGTTAGAATGCCTGGCACTGTAACCAAGCTTGGAACAGCATGGCACTGAATATTTCACTGTAAGTGCTTACTGATAGTGTCTGCAACTCATATTGTACCCACTGACATCAGGCAAGCCTGAGAAAATGAAGTGGGAACAGATGGAGAAATCACTTCCCGTGGTGGTGAGAGTGGAGATGCTTGGCCTGGTTACAGGGGATAAGTGGATTTTACTCTCTCAGAAAGCCTCCACCTTGCATGAGATCCTTCTTCTCATTAAAGGATTAATGTTCATCTGTAAGCAAAAACCACATTTGCTCTGCCGGTTAGAGGAAAGGGTAGCTATGAAATGAAAACACATGCTGCTTAAAATCCTTTCCAGCTCCCATTATTATGGTATGTCCCACACATCCTATGCAATGACTTCTACAGTAGAGTCAACCCCTGGTGGCACATCTACCCTTTTTCCCACCAGTGGTGACAGGAGTTGGCCAAAATACCCTTCTTTTACCTTTTTTTTAAACTTTCATTAGAGCTGAGCTGAGGACACCATGGGCAAAGAAATTAATTCAAAATTCAGAATAGTCTGCTTGAGAATAGAGGGTCAAATCTTTCACTGAGTTGGGTTCTTTCCCACATCTGATGTTTTTAGACATAGGAGTTGTGGTTCCTACAAAATAAAGCATTGTCTAGCCCAGAGTCACTCTTGGCCAGCAGAGACCATTAACACGATGCTTCTGGGAAGACAAAGCATTGTAATAGAAAATTGCTGCTTGACTTAGGGTTGAGTTTTGCTCTGGGTCACATCAGATCTTTCTGTGGGGTGCCATGACCCTTCCTCTGACTCTGAGAATATCTGGTGAAATATCTCACTGCTCCTACATTTCCAGCTGGTGGTGATGGTACATTGACCATGCCCTCTGGACAGTTCTGAGTGGTGGCATCTGACTTTCCATGCTGGATTCCCACAGCGGAGCTGGTCTGCAGTTCTTTCTGACCACAGCAGCAGATGGTTGGTCCAACAGCCTCTGGAGGAAATCTGTCTGTATCTGAAGCCATCTGCAATCTTGGGAAAGGAAATGATCATGGCAGAAAGCTACTAATGCTTGGTAGCCTGAAAAAATACATGGATGTGCAAAAAAAATGGTGTAGTAGTACCCAGCTGTCACCAGAATTTTGATAGTGACTTTGGTGGTTGGTTTGGGAGTATGATGACTTTCTTCCCTGTGAATAAACCACTTCTGTTGTTAAGTAAAATTGCTAAAGACACATGAACCAGGGACATAAAGCAAGATTAAAGAAACAGAGATCGTGTGATAAAAGACTCTCAAGGAACTGCAATAGCTGATTACAGCAAAAATATGCTTTTATTCATGAGTATAATTTCTGCATGATCAAATTCTGTAACTGGTGACATAAACTGCTCAAATTGCTCTTCTTCCCTCTGGAAGTTGCAGCTTTTAAAGCCACTTATGGTGCAACTTTGTCCGTGTTCTGTGTAATACCACAGCAGTCTTATTTGGAATTGAAATCAAGTTTAAATTCTCACGTTTGTTTTCATTTCTTTTAGAAGAGTTTTTCTGGCTAATGTTCTAGGAACAAACTCAAATTCATATACTTCAGGATATATTTTGACATACTGAAGACAAATGGCCCTACAATGTCTAAACCTTAGCATAATTTGCTAAGCTATTTTTTTGTCTTTTTTTGCAAGGCAAAAAAAAGTTCATGACTTTGAACTAGTAATATTATCTTTAAGTACTGTAGCATGACCTGTGATTGCTTTAATTTCTCTGGTTTTAATTATTTCTTAGATGAGTCATTCAATGTATTTGACAATTACCCAGTCAAGCTATAAACAAATAAAGCTTTCCCTAAAACTGAATCTTACAACGTGGTTGATACTCCTCCAAGCTGAGGAAAGAGTTTAATGCATTTGGCTGACATTTATTCACACAAATGCACTGATCTGCCGTGTAAAGGAGGAAGGATATTTGAGCCATCTCATAGACTCAGTGACAATGCCAGTCAGACTGGGATGCTTAGGAAAATGTGTCTGTCACTTGACCTGTGGTTCATTATGCTCTGAGGGGACATTCTAGCATCTGTTCTGTAATTTAACCATAACTCAGGTCTATTGGCAACTTAACAAGAATATTAAAATGGCACTGAAGCCAGAGGAATTAAAGATGTGCTTTATTCCATGCACTGTACAGTGATTCTGTCAAGTTAATTTAGCCTCTGAGTGCATGAATCTGTAGAAGTCTGGTGTTTGTTGTCAGGATTTAAGGACTATTTGGGTGTCAGCTGTTGAGGTGTGGGAGGCAGGATCCCTCCTCTTTGGCATTCTGACCTGTGGAAGGGGTTCTCCACCACATCTGTAAGTCAGCCACTGGTACTCCTGGATGACAATGCTGCACAAGAGGCTGTTTGCCAAACTGCTCAGGGCATGAAGATAAATATCCAAGGGACTCTCAGGGAGAGAGGTTTCTCCAAATCCACAGCTCAGTCATAAGCTACTGGCTTTCTATTAGGCAGGGGCTCTCCCATGGCATGCTGTACTCTCAGCTGCTGCATTTGCTGAGGATGGAGAGGAACAAGGCCTGGATCCAAGGTTACAGAGAGTTAGTTTCTCTAAGTTCAATGCCTGATCTCTCTGCTGTCTGAGATACAGCACATAAAACGCTCCCTGAAATATTCTCTCTAAGCAGAATATTCAGTGACAACAAAAAATTAAGCATATTTCTTGGGCTGAAGGCTCAAAATTCCTGCCAATATAAAGGGAACATCAGTGGGGTTCTGTCGCCCTGAATTTTACAGTGTGCTGTGTTGATACTTAGTAGAAAAGGTTCTCATAGGTTTTATGTAAACATAGTCTATGTTTTGCTAACTGGCCAAGGATTGTTTTGTACCTTTGGTATTGTTTGTCATTCTTTTCCCAAGGGTGGGGAAGGTTGATGGACTGTGTTCCTTACCTATGGAATTGGAGAGGTGGTAACCTCGTTGTCCAATCCATGGCTGTCGGTGACAAGATATATAAATGTAAGAATAAAGAGAGGCTGGGTGCTCTTCTGCTCTCCTGCCCAGCCTTGGTGGCTCTGACCTGACCTGAGTGCCTGATTTCTTCGTGTCCAACTGTGCGACAGGGTTCAATGGCCAAAAGAGCAGTGCTGAGATACCCTCTTTGCAGGAGCCCTCATTCCCTCATTGCCAGGAACAGCAAATGGTCACAGAGGTGCCAGTTCATGTATAGACATACGGATAAAAGTATTAGAAAACAGTCTACAAACCCAAAAAAGGCTGAAACAGGCAAAATACAATGTCATTAGCAAGTAATATTAGCTGCAAACAACAAACAAATAAACAAAACCTGGTGTAATTAAAGCGGCTTGAGGTTGATTTTGTATGACATCCCTTCAGCAGACGGTTCTTTGGTGGGAAGGGATTGATTTCCCTGGAGGAAAGACCAGGACATGTCTTTGGTGATTTTTTCCCTCTGTCCCAGCACATTTGTTGTCTTAGGTGCCACTCATCCAGGGATGAACTGTCTACATCTCATCAACACTCTTAGCATAAATGTATTAATTAGAGGAGAGGCTCAGATGCATGGAAGAAATATCTGACAGACATAAACATCACTCCTTTGTAGGACTGAGTTCCTCCTTCCATAGCCTGACTTTATGCCAATGATGCTCATAACAGAAACGCCTGTTTGTACCAGCTATTCACTGTGAGCATAACAGATAATAATGCACAAATTAAAACAGGACCTCTTGGACTTCAGCTTCCCTACAACAGGCTGCAGTCTCTCATTCACGTCTTTATTAAAGAAGAGTGTAGCAGGTGAGTGAGGCAGAAATGCCACAAGAAGATGTCATAGGCAATTAAATAGTCGCTTTTCTTGCTTGCACCCTGGTAGAACACACGAGTTTAAAGTAGAAGTGATTTTTTCAAGTTTCTAACTTGATACATGCCTTGCAGTAAAATTTTTGTGATGAAAACCAGTGAATGATGTGATGTAAAGTGAAGCAGCACCGGAAGTGTGATGCTTTAACAGGTCTGTCCAGCCAGGAATTATTTCAGTCTAAAGATTTCTGCTCTGCTTTGTGCTGTCTCTCTCTACTCAGACTCCAACTTTCCTTCAGTCACAAATGATAAAAGCTTTCAGTGGGGGGTATTTTGTGGAATTATGTGACAGTTTAGTCACTGGTCTCTTGATCCAAAATTAACCAAGAATAAGCATGATTCTGGCAAATTTTGTGTGTCATGTACATGTCAGAGTGCCTGGAGCTGATTTTGGACAATTCTATTCCAAAATCACAACTTTTCTGTCTATAGAAAATATTAAGCATGTGTTACAAAGCTGAAATCATTACTGGCAATTCATTGCAGCACATCACTTCTGCCTTTTCTCCAAGGCCCCTTTGCTAAAGGTGAAGCCACAAATGGTAAGATACAAACAATTCTTTCTTCTTGCCTCTTCCTCTAAAAGAGATGTAAAACTCACGAAACAAATGCTGGTAAAATAATTGCTCATGTGAAAATACAGTGCTGCTGCAGGAACTTGTTGGTAAATCAGTCTTTCTTATCTGCAAACCAGTGCTTTGAGAGAAAAAGAGGAAACCATTGAAGTGTTTTTTGATTTTAGAAGAACCACATCAGAAGAAAAATGTTCAGTATGGATTATAAGGGCTGTGAGAGTGTGACTCGTAGGCAAGACTCAAAATCAGTGGCCTGTCTGACTTATTTGAAAAGTTTACTTTTTCAGCTCTCTTTTTGAGAGGCAGGGTATAATTTGGGCATGAGATTTGCATTATGGAAGTCTTAGGTGAGAAGTCAAGACAAAGGAGAATTTTTTTCTGCCCATTCTTCCTCCTGACACCCCACAAATAGTGCAGAAGCCTCACTGCTTTGGAGGAGTTCAACAAATACTCAGTGTGGCTCTAGTTGCATATTCCTCCCTCTTTGTATAGTTCAGCTCTGTCACTCATTTATCATTCTTCCATGGATAACAAGATTTAGAGGAAATCTTTTCTTTTAGTGTCAGGTCATGATTAAGAAACCTCTTTCCTCTCTGGGTCTTTAAAGCACTAACCAGCTTGTCAGTCATGTTTTTGTACCTCAGTGTCTAGGCTTAGCTCTTAAAAATTGGAGTTTTGCTCAGTACACCTTTGTTTTTTGCCCTGTTTACCCATGCTGAATGCCTGATGAATTATGGAGCTCAGGGAGCAGAACAGTAGGGGATAATTACAGGGACTTTGGTGTAGCTTGGCAAGCCATGTTTCAGCTCCAGTATTTCAGTGACTGGGAATTTCAGAGCTGTGCTTAGTTTTACCTGGTGAATTTTTCTAGCAGAGATATTTTTCTGCCATGCCAAAATGCTGCTTGAAGAGTAAAGCCCCTTCCTATGCACCCACACATCAGGACCAAGAGAAAAAAATATGCTGTCTTCACATAAGGGAATTGGTCTAACTAACTCCTGATAGCCCTAATATATCTGACTGGTTTGGGATTTTAGATACTCAAGTGCAATGACAAGTTATGTCTGCACTTATGAGGAATTCAAATTATTCAAGATCTCCCCAGGGTGACAATTAACCAGAATGACATTAGCAATGGACTGTGCACATTGGAGTAATGGAATTTAGATTGTAAAAACCTGAAGAATTAGCAGAGTGGTGGTACTGTCAAATGTTTGATTGTCAGCTTTTTTTTCAGATTGAAAATTTCATGTGTAGATTTTGGAGGAACCAAGACCAGCAGGGTTGAGTGCTGTTCACACAAAAAGTCTGATTGTTTTATTTGCAGTTTGTAAGGACTTGGAGAATTATCTCACTCGATGGTGGTGTGCAAAGTAATGGGTTCTGTAAGCAACTAACAACCTCATACAGGTGGAGACCTGCTGCACACAAGTTAATTGTTCATTCTTTTGTCCTCAATGACATCCTTTAATAACCTAAAGCTTTGGATACCTTAATGAATGTCCCAGATCTGCTGGTGCAACATGAAGATACTCTGAATAAAAGACATGAAATGGCCTGCTGTTAAAAACAAGGGCCTTCTTGCTCCTGATCAAAACATTTGTTGCTTTTATGTAAGTTTTTATTGATTAGAACAATAATGCAAACATTGCTTTTATATTCTTTTTCTTTTCCTAAGACACCTGACCATATTCAGTCACAGCAAAACATAGGAATGATACCTGCTGCTCTTTTTTCCCTTCCTATTTAATCAAATCTTCACCAATAACATGTTAATTGCAGAATCCTGAGAAAGAGTATGTTTTAGTCCTTTACAAGTGCCTTCTTTTTCAAGATGCATAAGAGGAATTCACAGGCCCTCCTTGGACTCTGCTGAAAAAAATGCCAAAATTCCAAAATGTCATAGGTAGCATGTAACCATAGTTTCAAAGATAGCTAAAATGTTTAAAGTATTTCTGAGTTTAAGTGAAATTTGGAAGTTATTTTCTGTTAAAAACTGTAAATAAGAGATGAGAAGGTACTTTTCAATATTTTGAAAGCTAAACATACTCACTTCAAAGGAATATTCAGTAAGAAAACTTGACTGCATAAAAATTAAAATAAACTGTTCCCTCCACTGCCTTAAAAATAATATTCTAGGAAGTTTCTGCTCATCTAAAAAGGCTACAAACTGTTCTTAAATTTTCTTCCTTAAGTCTGAAATTTTAAAGCAGAGAATTATCAGAAGCTGCTGCCTGCTTCTGAGTATAGCTTGCTGATCTGAAATTGCAGCAGTTATTGGAAAAGGGGCTGTAGAAAGTGATGCTGTCCTGAATAAATGCAAAGTTTACTTATTTCAAGGCATTAAGCCTTAAAAGAAATCCTTCAAACAGAGAAAAACACAGTAATGAACATGGAGATTATCCCCCTCAGTCTATTGTGAGTTCCTGTTAGAAGATAAATGAGAAATGTTTAGAGTAAAACACTTCAATACGGCAAATTTGGAAGCTTTTCAATAATTCCTGCTTGTGTATAAGTATACATGCTGGAATGTCCTTGTTTCCTTGTTTTTCAGAGTGTTTCAGATCTCAAGGGGAGCTTGAGTGTTTTTGAAACGTTGATGGTTCATTTTTAATCCTGCTGTTGAACACAGTGTGGGGCTGATCTCAGAGTGCAGCCAGTGGAGGTGACAGCACCCAACAGGTTTGTCCCTGTCCCAAGGTGACCAACGCCACTCCCACAGGTTGGTGCAGGTTGATACAAATGAATCCCTAAATATCCAAAGAAGCACAGAATTTCCCATGTCTCTGTAACCCTTATCGTTGTAGGTCTTACAGAACTTTGCAGGTTGAGGGTTTATAACTTTCTGGCTCCTGCAGCTGTACCCTTGCAAAATCTTTTCCTTAAACAAATGATCTTTCTGCATCTACAAGTGCCAGAGGGAAGTAAAATTTTGAACACCAGAAAAGCACAGAATTATATCTACTGCCTGGTATTTGACTGGAAATTAAATTTGGTAGGGGCAAGTTGAAATACTGAGTGGCTTGAGGCTCCTGGAGTAGGTTTTCCATGGGATTTCCATGGGATTTCCATGGGATTTCCATGGGATTAGGTTGCCTGTAACACCTGTAACTGCAGGACATTGGTTTCATCAGTGCAAGCCTTCATCATTTCTGTGAGTCCTATAGAGCAAAGTACAAATTAATTCTACATTCTACATTTCTTTTATATCATACACTCTGAGAATAAGGCAAAAAGGGCACTTAAGCATCATTTTTTAAACACTGTGAAATCAAATCCTCAAAGACCTGTGATTCCTAAAAGGAAAAAAAAAACCCCACCTATCTTTTTTTATTATTTCTTGTGCACTGTTTGTTTTGTTGTGCCTTTTGTTTTAGTTTAGATAGCATTTCAATTCTTTCAAATACTCTGAAAGACATTTGGAATATACAGGTAATTAGGAATGAAACTCCAATACTTCTCAGCAGTATGAAGGACAATGAGATTTGCTTCCCCCACAGTGGGAGGTTGTGGCTCACCCTGGGTGCTTCTGTTCCTACAGAGGGACAAGGAGGGTGAGGAGTTACAGGAGGAGAGCTGTGGGGTGAGGATCTAGTTTTGGAATGTTTTATCAGATGAATTTCTGAATGCTGGAATCAGCTCCAGGAACAAATATTTTCTTTCTTGAGTTCTACAGCTTTTAAACCTCATGTTTCTTTGTTTTGTTTTGGTTTGGGGTTTTCTAACAGAAAAAGACAAGCTTTTGTTGCTGGTCTTGGTGATTTTAGAAAATAGGTCAGTCAGTATCCTGTACTCCAGATGCCATCATCTGAGAAATGCATCATTCTGATTCGAGGCAGTTTATCTCTCAGTAAACTGGGAAACTGTGCTGAGATATTCTCCAAAGTGCTCCTGGAAGTGGCTGGGATAAATCACTATGGATGAGACCTGAGAGCATGTAAGAATACATGGATAGAATCATTCATCAGTCCCAAACAGCAAGTATGAAACTGAATGAAAATTACTAATAAAGTAGGAAATTATACAAAAACTCCCCACAGCAACACACAGCAACATGCATAAAAATGAAAGGGAAAATCACACTAACAAGGACTGATACATCTCTCTTAAAAAAAGACACCAAAAATATCTATTTCTAGAAGAATACAGAGAATGTCAGGTGATTTGGGTTTCTCCATTAGGACACTCCATTAACATACCTGAATCTATGCCTGACCTGTCACTGTCCACTGCTCCTGAATCCCCACCCTTGGTGGAGGGACCAACACTGGCTGCTGGCTGGTGTGGCAGTCGTGCTTAACAAGCTCCAATTTCTGCAGGTAAAATCATGGATTCTATCCAAATGTGCAGGTATCCACATCTCTAGGTGACCATCCCATGGACAGGTGTGTTGGATGTGTAGAAAGGGAGACAGAAAACATGGTTTGTAGGTGCAGGAACCCAGACTGCAGAGGTTTCTGTTTATGTGACACAGCTAGTGGGGACCCATGGATATTTCTTTTTCTTCCACTTTTCTAAGCTCACTGAAAATTATTCTGGCAAAATAGTCTATGGGCTTGGAAATAAAATTTTGGCAAAAGTAGGGATGGGCTTGTACAAGTTCCAATGTCAGTTTGTGTTGATCTCATACAGCAGCCCAGTGAAAGGGAAGTGATTGTTAGGGAGAAGAAGAGGAAAATAGGTTTGTTTGTAGAAGTACAGGATAGAGTGAAGAAAGTGGTGGTCATCTATACTGTAAGTAAATGGACATTTTTCTCTCAATATATGCATTATTATGATTGTGAATTAAGCAGGATTGTGAATTTAGAGCTGAACTGCCATCAGTCTTGGTTCTGTTCATGTATCTGGGACTATCTAAACCACTCTGACTTTGCACAGCTTCTAAATTACACATGCCCCTTACTTTTCTGGTCCCTTAGACTGTGTAGGGATTAAGTTGGTGTGGTCGTTGTTTCCAATGGCCGAAAAATATCTTCTCTGTCATGGGTGAACATTTTGCCTTGTGCAAACCAGGCTAAATGAAAGTGTATAAGCTGCTCTTTATTTTCATTTGTTGAAACTGAACCCATTTTGGAAATACGAATGCCAGGGAGATCTGCCATTGTAGAAAGCCACACTTGCACCATTTACTGATAAATTTCAAATTGTTTGGCACTACTCTGCCAAACTAAATGGCAGGATGTGCAATGCCCTGTAGGATGTGTGCTGTAGCATGACTTGTTTATTTTGAATGAAGAGCCTCTTAGAGGTATCAGTGACAAGTGAGGAAGGGGGAGGTGTTCCTTCAGCTGGCTTTCCCCTGGAGCCTCAGCTGCTGAAACCTCTGCTGCAAATCCCTGTCTTGAACTGGGATTGCAGCCTTTTAAAGTCTTTATAAAGATACAGGGCCACCCAAGCAGGCAGGTGTTTCAGGACCTCTATTCTGCAGAGGAGTTTCAGAGTTGCCTCTCACTGCCCTACCAGATTCTGAGCTGCTGAAAAGAGAGGGCAGTGCTGATAAAACTCTGCTATTGATGGTGGTCAGTGACTGGAAGAAGGTGTTACAGTTTTGCCTTGGGCAGGGTTTCTTTGCCTCTTTCCAATGCCTAGTTGTGTGCTTTTCCTCCAAATGCTGATCACTCCAGAGTCTCTGGGAATGTTCACTTTGGCTGTCAGAACAGGAGCCAGGCAGAAAGCTGAAGAAGAGCTGTCTGGAACTCATCCCTTTTGTTAGAAAGTGAATGTTTATTTTGGGATAGCTTGAACGTCTGCCTGGATAGCTTTTCATTAGTTCATTAGTTCTGCTCTTAGTGAAGCACCTGCTTTTCCATGGATAAAAGAAAGGAAATCAAAGCTCTCCACTGACCTTGTACCACTCAGCCTGAAGGACCTGCCTGGCCTTTGTGCCTTGGGAATTGGGCAGAAGTCTGGGAATAATGTGCTTTGCTGTAGGTCTCTAAGATATTTTGATTTATAAGACATGGCTTAGCTGAGCTCACTGTGTTTGCACACCTGAGGAGCTCTTGAACGTTGCTAAAAGAGATCTTCAGTGACACTGAGTTAAAGATCTCATGTACAACATATGCCAGGCTGGAAAGACCAATAAATATATGCAAGACACAGAGGTAACTGGGAAGATGTGCAGAAGGGCGTGATTGCCTTTGTTCATGCACCTTCAGATTGCCACAAAAGAAGGCAAATCCTTATTATTATCATGGCAGTTTCTGGAGCTCTGGAACAGGGTGAGAATTTGGAGTTAGCTTGCAGAGGTAATCCTTTTTCACCAGCAGACACAAGGGCTTGGGTGGAGGTGGGCAGATGAGGGGACTGAAAAGAAAGTGGTGACTATGAGTCCGTCAAGGTCATGAGGAAAGTCAGTAGCAGAACTCTCCCCACCCCTAACAGGACACTTTTCCACTTTGCTGGAGGCTTCTAAAGCTGCCTTGTCCCAGCAGCATTCCCATTACTTCACTAGACAAACGAGTCCATGTTGAGAGAGAGGAAAAAGACAAGTTCCTGTCAATTAGAAGATCACCGATGATGGGCACGGTTATCATGTCCAGTTAAAGCAACATCATGCAGGAAACATTTGTCAGTGGCCCATCTGCAGCGATAAGAACCTCAGCAGGAGGCTTTAATCTCTGCAGCTGATGAGTAACTGCCATTGCCTGATACATCGTGAATTATTAAGCCTTAAACATCCTCCTGCAACATGAGATAAAAGCTGGGGTGTGCACAGGTGGGACCCACATTGTGTGTGCTGTGTCCCCTGCAGCTTTTCAGCCCAGCCTGGCCTCCTTCTCTGTGCACACAGAGTCCATGTCACCTGATGTTTTAATCACCTTTAATCTCCTTGATTAATGACAACTGCATGTGCTCTGTGGCAAAGGAAGAGAATGATTGCAAGTCTGTTTCCAACTTGCCAGGAGTCAATCTTGTAGAGTAATAAGGAAGCAAAAGGAATGGTGAAAGTAAAAGGGGAAAATGGTAAAACTGCACCAGGAAAAGAATCAATATTTTGAGATCTCCTTCTCTTGTCTCAAGTGCAATGAACAGTTTCCAGCTGGGACTTTGGAACTGGAACTTAATTTGTTGTTGAGACATTGCAGGTACCAGAAATGATTCTTTAACAAGTCTGACTTCATTTCCTCTCATTTTTAAACCCCACTTTCTCTGGCAGGAACATGGCAGAGGCCATAGTAATACTCGTGATACTCCAAATATTTTTCTTTCCCATCCAGGTGTGAACCTGAGCTCACACCTTTAGCAGGGTCTGAAGCAAAGGTCTGGCACTGAGCCACCTGTTTGGGCCAAGCCCACAGGGAAAGTGATATTGCTGACTTAGGTCTGGGGAAAAAGAAATTTTTTAAAAGTCATCTGGGCTTTTTATTACTGCAAATCATTTGGGTTTGGATGAGCTTTCCTCCAGCAAAACAGAATAATTTATTGCTTTGCAGGTTTTTTTAAAATTTGTTTTTCATTTTTTTCTTTCTTTTTTTTTTGTCCAGAAACTTAATGATTTCTTGGACTTGGTTATTGTATGCTGGTGCATGATGAATAGGCACACGTATAAATTGTTGAACATGACTATTTTTTACTATTACTGAGCACTATGAACTCTAACAACTTTCCTCTCTATGTCACTGCTATATTCAGTCCAGCAGGATGAAACAACAGCAGAAGGTGTTGGGAAGCCTATTATCAATTTCCCTAATGCTTCCATGCTGCAATCACTCATCTGTCTCCTCATCAGCCAGATATTAATGTGACATCTGTTCTACCTATTTCCCACCCCTACCCAGATTCCCTGCATGCCAACAATGCATCCTGCTTGCAGTGCCAGTTTCACAGAGAATGTGTCAATTCTGTCAGCATAATGGCAATACTTTTTAGAAGGAAAAACTTTGAAAGGCTAAAGATGACAGCCTTACAGGCTTCCAGCAGTATTTTCAAATGTATAAGGCCATTTCAATAGAATCATCAAAACACAGAATCCCAGAATGGTTTGGGTTGGAAGGGACCTTCAAGATCATCTTGTTCCACCCCTGCCATGAGCAAGGACACCTTCCACTATCCCAGGTTGCTCCAAACCCCATCCAACCTGGCCCTGAACACTTCCACAGATGGGGCAGCCACAGCATCTCTGGGCAGCCAGAGAATGTGTCAATCCAAATGTGTTTTTCTAAATGTGTTTATCATGTCTCCCATGCATCTATCTAAATAATTGCCACAACTACTCAATGAAATCCCTAGTGGTGAGCTTTGATGAGTCTCTAAATCTGCACCAAGCAGATGGAATTACAGTTATGTCTTACCAACACATTAGTTTGCAATATCTGATTATAGCAAAAAACATTATGCGTGGTCACTAGGAGACCAGCCATTCCACTTCAGCTGATTTTCCTCATTATATCTTACTGTAATATGATGGGTTCTGCTAGAATACTTCATCACCAGTCTTTCCAGATGAGGTTCTGTCCACAATAGTGTCATATAAATTCATGCACCAGCTTCTTTGCATAAATATGCAAGGACTCTTGACCCAGGTCAGCAGCATGCCAGAGCAAAAAAGGTTTTCTTCCAACTTTACATGTTTTATCTTCTTACATCCCACTAAAAGTGAGTGAGGGAGGGCATCAAATATGTTTTCTGGTACAGTGTGACATTATTTCACACAAACAGTTGCAGCACACTGAAAACCTTCCGTACAGGGAGTTACAGAATCCAGCATAGGACAGGCCTTTCACCACAGCTTTCTTTCAGTGTTGTTTATTTTAGAATCAGAAACAAAACCTCTGCCTAGATCAATACCAAAACTGAAACAAATTGTTTAGAAAGAGCATTGTAAGGTTTTATAATTTTTTTCAAAACTTTGCATGGTATATATAAAATGACAGGATGATATGCTAAATAGGTACATTGCTTCAATCTAACATTAAAAGACTCTTACGCAATAACTAGAAACTACAGAAGTTGTGATTATTTTCCGCCATTTAAAACATTTCAGGTGATGCATTTCTGCAGAGTAGGCTTTTTAATTTCAAGTTACCTACATTTTTAATAGAAACTGCTTCATCAAATTGAATTGAAGACTCTATTAAATAGATCTGTCTCTTCAGAAGAGTGCACAGAAAAGAAAAGAATAGGTAAACTATTTGAAAGCTTCCTAATTTAAAGACCCTTGTGTTTTATGTGCAAACAAATTTATTTAGAAACACTTATTTACAAATCTGGTGAGTTATCAGCCAGATCAAAGATAATAAGCAATATGTCACTTACCACACTGTGAAATTTTGCTCAGTAATAATACAGGGTGTGGGAAATGGTTGTCTCCTTGAGGCCATGGGTATGTAATCAATTAAATTCTTCTTCATATTCTTCAGTGAGACAAAGGTTTCCACTGTGGTTATTTATCTATTTGCAGCATTTTTCCTCCAGGCAATAATCAATAATCAGAAGTTCATTAAATCTTTAACGGCTTTTTAAGGACAAGCAAGAGGCTTCATTCATTTTTTCTGATTTAAATATCGAGTAATGGAGTGATTTATTAAGTCATCCCAGAGGGTAACCAGGTGACAGATCTCCTAGTGGTAACCTCCCATTTCTACTTCTAGCTTTAGTTTCAGCCTGTGTCTTGTACCTAAAACAACCTTTAGCCAGGAATGGGCTGATCCAAACCCTCTTGAAACAGCCAGAAAGGAGTTTATATCAGCTGTTCTTTTGCAGGGGAAAGAGCAGCTCTGGGGACTGGAGACTTTCTTGTACTTTGCTGTTAGAACCATATTTAGCACATGCACTTCACCAGGGAAAATGATTTAAGGTGAGTGTGGTCGTGGTTGTGTGTAAATGACTTGTAGAATGGTGTTTGTATTCATGAAATGCTGTAATTAGGCCAAGTTCTGCACACCAGACATGGTTCCACTTGGTCTGGGATGAAGTAATGGGGGAAAATGGATGATGGAGCAGCAAGAGCTGAGGCCCACAGCTCTGCAAATCTTTCAACTTAGGCAGCTCTGCACTGGGTCAGTGTTTAAATATGACTTAGTGTTAGCAATCGTGGTGGATGTGTTGTTTGCATTCTCCATGATCTACATTCACTGTGTTTATTTAGATTTTCATTTAAAAAAACCCCAGACAAACTGGTAGGGGTCTAATCCCTCATGACTAAAACTACACAATTGCCTTCATGAGAAAGAGTCAGTCACTGAGCCTTGTTGGATCACGGCCTTTCTTTGCCATAGGTTGCTTCAGCTGCAGGCTCTGTGTTCATTAAATGAGCCCACATTTAATGCTGGCCCTTGTTTGCACAGTGAGGTGGTTTTAACTCAGATAGACATACGGAGGGCAGAAGACAAATGCTTCCACAAATTGATTTCCTGTATTAATTAGACTGCTTGTGTTTCAGCACCTCAAAGATACTCTGGTGGAAGGGAATGCCAAAGCAGAAATTGAAGGATGGGAGAGGGAGGGATTTCATGACCCTCTAAGTGATTTGAAGGTAGCCCCAACTTAACTTCAGTGAATTAGTTAAGTCCTCAGTCACTGATTTGCAGGAAGCTGGAGGCTTCTGAAGGAACGTTGTATTCTTGCGTTTTAAATGCTGATAACGTCTCCGTGTTCACTCTTGTTACATGATATAGAGCAGGAACACACTTGAGGTTCCTTCCTAAACCCTCTTTAACTTGCAGAAGTATAGAACAACAGTAATTTCAACCTGGCTGACAGCTAGCCAGACATTCATTAAGAAAGGGCATCATTTAGGTGAAAAAAGCCTGGCACTCACAGCCAACTTTGAACTGGCCTGCTGAGCCAGCAGCCCCACCCCAGCACTTTGGAACGGGAAGGTCAGAACCATCCATCTGGAGGCCTCAGCTGAGCGAGCAGGGGCAAAGGATGTAAAGGAAGAGGGGGAGCAATTTCAGAGAGTCTGCAGCTGTGCAAAAAGTAGGGATTGTTTAATCAACAAAACAGCAGCCTGGGGGAGGCAGGAAAGCATTCAAATGTTTAGAAGGCTGCTAAAAACTGGGATGAAGTTGATTGCCCTTTGTGCATTGTGTGTATGACAGGAAGCAGTCAGTTTAACATAGCAAGGGAAGATTCAGGTGGTGAGACTGGAACAAGGGGGGCTCTTACAGAGCAGACTGGGGACTGAGCAGAATCTATGAGTGCCAGGGGTTCAAAGGAAAAGGTCAGGCAAACACCTGTGCTTTTTCCTTACCTATGGCACTGAGCAGCCACTCTGTGCCTCTCTCTGTTTTCTGCTCACCCAGAGATGGCATAGACATTACTGCTTTGTAAAACGCAAAGAATGGTTAAATCCATCAACCATTTAATTTAACCATTAAAGAATGGTTAAATCTGCTGGCTCTGGTCTTGTGCCTTTATCTTCTGCCCTTACTTGGTGCCTGTGGTCACTCAGAGGCAGCCTGGGGACGGACCTGACCCCATGATCAGAGCTGCTGGCTGCGAGCTCTGCTCTGCATCCCCACACCTGTTTGGAGGGGTCTGTGGGTTCCCAGGAGAGGGGAAAAAACACACCATAATTCCTTGAAGGGAGACAAGTGGAAACAGCCATCAGAGGGCTTTTACTGACCAAGCCCACAGGCATTGGGATATGCCAACATTGCTGCCCTGCTCCTCAGGGAACAGGGAGCAAGAAGGGATGGTGTTGGGATGGTCAAGTGCAGAGCAGGGTGGTAACGTACAGTTTATGTTCTGTTCTCAGGCTCTCATTTCTCATTCTGATCAGCTCTGTGGTAATGAGAATAAGAGGAGGTAAAACACAATTGCTGCTATGAAATGGCAAAACTTTATGGAGTCAGAATGAATGGCAGAATATTTATGTCTGCACTTCAATTTTATAGCTACAACATTACCATCCTTGGAAGACATGGCAATTTGTCATTCCGTTGTCTATATCAGACCACTGCAGTATTTTCTCCTCCCTGTACACTTAACCAGAACTATACTTGAGGAAGGAGAAGGACACAGGGCAAATGTTCCTTAATGTTCTCAGGCTCTGAAGTTGAATAGAAGATTAACAAATAACAAATATCTACTATTATTATCTTTTACCTCTTTCCCTCCATGCTGCTGCTGCAAGAAACCTCTTGCAATTAAAGAGTAATCTCAAGTCCTTCTCTGAAAATAAAAGAAACCAAAGCCTTGTTTGCAAGAGTCAAAAAAGGCACCACTTTGGTAAGGTATTGGCTGTGTCAATGTGTGGAGCAGGATTGCTTTATTTGGGGCATAGCAGTTCTGGTTTATTTTGAACGACCTTCCATGCAGTGCTGGTGCGTATTTTCTATTAAGAGTCATTTCTAGGAAAGGACAAGAGGACTGGGTAAAAATCTGTGTGTGTATCTCTGGAACAGGGGTATTACTGCTCTTGAACAGGGCCGGGAGAAAATACCTCTTGGAGTCAAAGAACTGGACATCCCATGGGAATGAGCACGTGCTTAAGAGGATTTTTAAGGTGCTTTTCTAGAGAATGCCCAAAGGGAAACAATGATGACTTTGCCACAAATCCCCCTATGGGTTTATGCAGACAGATATCCAAACTCAAGCTGCACTTTGGGCAGCAGGAGGAGGCAACATTGGGAAATCCTGTACAGAAAAAGTGGCTTCTGGGGAAGCTGTGAGAAGCCATGCTTGGAGTGGGAGCAGTTTTTTGAGTTGATAGGAGCTGAGCAGGATCTAATGAGTGAAGACACTTTTCAGGGATGCAAAGTGGAAATTTTGCATTTGGTGGAGGGAGTAGAGGAAGTGTTTTCAGCCTGAGCAGCTTTAGCAGTTGGCTGGTGGGATGAGACAGACTGTGGCACTGCAGGGACAGACAGCCTGCTCCATTCAGCACAGACCACCTCAGGCTGGGGGTACTTTACAGGGCTGTTGTTGTTGCTGCAGAATTGTTGTTGCTCCTGTTTTCCCCATATGCTGCCGTAGGTCTTTCTTTAATTCATTTTATAAACAATTTGCAGACTAGGGGCATTTAGCACCAAATTTACACATGCACAGGCCCCTTGGCCCTGCTGTTGTGAAGCTGCACTGTATTTTATAAGCTGCCTGTGTGAGATTAATGCTGCAGTTCATGGCAAAAAGCAAGCTCCCAGGTCTCAGGAAAATGGCATTCCAATGCACTCCTCAGGTTTCTGTCTGTCTCCTTCCCAAAAGTAATCTGCAAGGGGCAATGAAACTCACAGCTGCAATCCTGCTGTTTAGAGACAGTTGTTTCAGAGTGGACCAGCGATCTGCCCCCAGTGGCTGCTGGAAAATAAAGCTGATAGAAAGCTGTGATAAATGTGCCCAAGATTTTATTATTTGTGGCCACGGCTGAAAGAATTGCTCAGCTCTAAACAAACCACACCTCAGCAGTCAATTAATTAACTGTGTCACCAGCAGCTTGGCAGAGAAGGGCGCCAGTAGAAGATCACACAGGTAGGTACCGAAGTATTTCTTGGCACTGGCCCCTTTGGGAAACAAAGTGCACTTGTCATCTGACTCTGAAGGGAGCTCCCAGTTCTTCAGAACAGCCCAGGAGGGAGTGAGAAATTAGGCTTCCTCTCAGAAAAAAACTGATTTACATTATGAAGCAAATATTTTTTCATCCTTAGGTTCTGGCATGAATGGCTCTGACTTAGGGGATCAGAAGGGGAAAATTGCTTTTCCTTCCTGAAGTGCTCAGAAGTCCCTGAAGAGCTTGGCTTCAGTGGGTGACTGAACTCTGTCCTGCTCCACTGTTGATATGGCCTCGTGAGAATTCTCCAACACCTCCTGAGAGTCTTGTTCCCTCGAGTGCCACTGCAGTTCAGTGAAATTTGCATTGGTCTCCAGGTGAACAGAATGTGACATCAAATGTGCTGCAACAGCAGCATGAAGAGGAGTATGACAAATGGAGCAAGGAAAATAGGAAGTAAGATTTAAGGAGAAAGGAAATTAGAATGAAGGAGAAAGGAAGAACACAAAGCGAGACATTAAGGAAGCAGTCCAGGAGCAGCAGCATGCGAAGCAAGACGAGTTTGTCTAAGAACCAAGCCTTGAAATTCGATTGAGGTTGGGATTTAGAGGAAGTGGATGGTCTAAATATTGTAGAGGGCTTTTCTTCCTCCATTTCACTTGAAGAGCTGACTAGCAAACTGTATTCCCCACTCTTGCTAATTAATTTACCTTCTTGAATGTGTTCATAGGAATTGATAAGCAGAGACTCTCTACTTTTAGCAATGGAAGAGGATTTAATGTTCAGTAATCACTGAATGTTTGAATGCTTAATTTCTGACAGCCTTACCAAATGGAATGCTTTAGCAATTTCCAGCTCAATATTCTGTAACAAAGGCCTGGAGAAAATAAACACAGTAGAGTGTGTTTCTCTTCCATGGGGAATGTTTACATATCTGAACCTTGTTCCAAGAACCAATGCTGAGATATTTTGTGATCCAGAGTATCTCCATGGTTCCTTGAAGAGGTGTAATTCTGGTGATTCAGGCTCGGGCTTTCTTCTAGAAAAAGATTTCTGGTTCAGCTGAACTTTCATCTGTGCCTAAAAGTCATCCTTTTTTGTATTAGGCAGGCAGCTGTGCCCCAGTATTCCTGGCTCATAGGTAGCTTTCTCTGCTGTTACATAATAAACAAGAGAAAGCTGACCTAGCTGTGGTTTGGAGATGTTTGAGGAATACACATTTGCACTGAAAAAAAATTAATATACTTTTCTGATTTCCACCCCCTGCCCCCAAAAAAAAGAAAAAAAAAGAAAAAGCAGCAACTAAGCAAAGCTTTGTTATCTGTTTCCTATTACGTTAAAATCCTTCTTTTCTAGACAGGGAAAGTTTTCTTGCTTTTTTCCTGCGTGAAAAGACAACTTGCGTCTTTTGTACTCCATATATTTTCAGTGGGGCCATTTCCCTTTAAGCACATAGATGACATTAGCCAAATCAGCTCTAATGTTCATATCACGTGGAAAGGCTGATTGTAGAGGGCTTAGCAGGGACAGGAGAATTCAAGGGAGCTAATTCCTTGCCTGAGCTCTTTTTTATCACTCTGCAAGAGCTGTTCCCAACCGAGCCACCCTCAGGGGGATGCAGGTGGAGGACATCTCCTCTTTCATGCACAGATCTGTTCTTCATGACACTGCTGTGTATTTGGCTGAGAATGACAGAAGAACCCTCCTCAGGTTAGGCTGGCCCCCCTCCCAATTTTCCAATGCATTCTAGCCCCAGTGTGAATGCAGCTCTTTCCAGAACAGCACAGCTGCCAGGGATTTGGAAGGTGTCCTGTCATCAAATGGGCTAATGAAATTTTGTTTCCTGCCTGAACTGCAGAGAAAATCATCCAGATAAGCCTTACTTGGGTTTGTTTTCAAAATTTAAGGGCTATGAGACACAGAGAGGGGTGGTGTACAGCTGTTCCCATCCAGCAGGTGGTTCTGTTGAGGTTTACTTTCAGATCCTGGGTAGTTTAGGGAACCATCAGGATAACTTCTTCTAGAAGGAAAGAAAGATGCAGGCAGGCCTTCACCTCCCATTACTGCTTCAGCATGACAGAGAGAAGGAAGGAAGAAAACAACAAAGCCTGAACTCCCTTCAGGCAGTGGTAGAGAGGGTTTAATTGCTTGGTTTGGTTAGAGCACTGAATACCCCCTTCCACATGGGTGTGAGCTCTTTGAGACAAGATTAATTCTCACAAAGACAGGAACTGGTGATTTCTGGGCAGGTACAGCTCATCAAGTAGAAAGTCATTAAAAGAAGACCCCTTTGTCCTGGTGCTTGCTGTTCCAACAGTAGCACAGGCCTGTGAGACACAAACCACCAGCACCAAAAACCCCAGAAGCATCTCTGGCAAAGTGCAGCCTGCGCCCTTTGGGGTCACTTCCAGCCTGTCTGGTTCCAAGGCTGCTGCTGAGGTCTTAGTATAGGGAAAATATTATAAATGGGGTGGTGGGGGGTTGGGGGGTTGAGGCCCTGGACAGAGCCAAAAGCACCCAAAAGGGCAGTGATCTCAAGGAAAAAAGTGGGCTGAAACTAAATCTACTTTATACTCCTGGGCAATATTCTCCTTTCAAAGTGGCACAGAAGGGCAAGGGTGAGGGTGGGGAACACAAGAAATTCTTGATGGTTATTAAGACTTCATCAGCCTAAAAGAGAAAATTTGGACAAAACAGGGTTTTGTCTGCTGAAAGATGCAGAGAAACTTTAAGAACATTTGCAGCAAGTAGAGATTTGGTGCTGAACTCAGATATTTTTGTTTGTGTCAGTGACATCTCTTCTAATATAAGAACAGCCAAAGATGAAAAAGGTGTCAGGGACTAGATCAAGAAGTGTAGTGATAACGAGGAAACACATTAATAGAAAATTATTAAAACATGCAAAGCTCAGACAGGTTCATCTGTTGTGGCTGGATCCCTATAGAGAAGCCCTGTGAATTGTTTAACCCCTAACAGGCCAAGGTCATTAATAAAAAGATCTTGAGAAACAAATCTGCTGCTTCTGGGGAAGACAAAAATCCAAAAATGAAGAAGAAAGAAAAACCATGCTGATTTGCTGGTGTAGAAGTGTTTTCTGAGAGAGAGGGACACTTTGCTATGGAGATGTCTAGGCTAGCAAGTGTTTCCCTGAGAGTATTTCTGATGCCTCCACTGTCCAGTGTCTAGGAAAGGAAAAGCTGGAAGCCATATAACCCTCACTTTCTGACCGAGGTTGCACTGACCTCTGTAGGTGTTAAACCAATACCCTGATCTCTGCTCTTTTTCAGAAATGCAAATATCTCACTTTGCTCTGGAGACATTATATTAAATACCAGAAATCTGTTTTAAAAACGAAAAACAGGGCAAAAGAGAAAAGGGATCTAGAGAGAGTTTCAAGTTTGCGTGTGAAGGAAAACAAAGGCTCTGGGCTGTAGCTTCCTGCAGCAAACTCCAGCAGGCATTCAATTGCTGCAGTCCCCTTCCTGCTCACACATGCAGATGTGGAGGTGGACACTCTCCCAGAGAGGTGTTCTTGTGTTTATTGAAGGGTGAAGCAGTAACACAAATGCAAGAGAGAGAGGATGGTTGTTTTCTGTGGGAGAAAAATGTTGAAGACTTGCCCAGGATCAAAGCTGCCTTGAGAGGTGGCTGTTGCCACCCACCTGGAGAAGCAGTTGGGAAGGATGCTTCATCAGGAAACAAAACCATCCTGCCACAACCTCAGCTGAGGCAAATGACTGCTAAACTCAGGTTATTTAAATGCCATCTTTGTCATCTGCAGGAACTGAATCTGCCTTTCTAACTACTCTCACTCAGGGCTGGTAGCAGAAATACTTCCTAATGCCCATTCTGTGCCATTGCACCCTAAATATCTAATTCTGCAAGTGTTTAGGAATGTAAAAGTGATTAAGAAGATGAATGGATCAGCACACTCCCTGTGACTAATTCTCATTTAAATGTGCAATATTGTGGCTAATAAGAATGCTGAGAAACTAGATCTAATTCTCTTATGAATGCACTGTTTTCCTGTAAATATAGATATTTCAGGGAGGGTGATGACCTCTCTGGGAATAAGGGGCTTGTGAATAAAGTGACTATTCCATTATTGCAGCACTTGGCAAAGGAGAACAGAAGATCATATTCACCAAGAAGAAGAAAAAAAATGGATGTGTCAGAAGCATTACTTAGTGAGCAACTGGAGTGATTGGGACAGAGTAAGAAACTTTGTCAAGTTGAATAACAAAATTACTCTTAAAAACAACCTGAACAAAACCAGAAAAAGGTCGCTATTTAGAATAGTTTTTTTCTTTAATGTGACTATTTGCAATGGATATTGGATTCAAAACCCAGTAAAACTGAAAATGTAAAAATTAAATGCCCATCTGCAGTGTTCAGATTATTGCAGTATGATTCAATTCAGAAATCACAAGAAGCTGTACAGAACATCTGTTGTCAGACAGGACTGTCAGGGTTCTGAGGAACAGACAAAATTATTGGATTGTGGCCAGAATTTGTGCAAAACCAAAATAAACTTTTGTTTCTTTGAGTGCAGAACAGTTGTTCTGGTTTTAATTTTCTTCCAACAACAGAATCTGATTGCAGCCCAATGGTGAGCTGTCTGTCAGCAGGGAAAAGAGTTTCACTGAGTGTTTTCATTGGAAAAACCCTTCAGAAGAGATGTTTTTTCCTGTGAATGGAGTAATGGGAGAAATGAGATAGAACAGTGCTGATGGCATTCCCCATGACAGGACCAGAGTATCACTGGTTCCTGTACGAAATCCAAATCACAAAGCAATGGTCCAACATTTATTGGAAGCACCTCAATGAGCCTAAAATCACTTCTGTATGCAAGAGCTTGGAAATGAAGACATTTCCTTGGTGGATTTCACAGGTTATTGGCAAAATGTGCAACTAAATATTAGTTTATATGTAATTATGTGCTACTAAGTGCTTCCTTGATGGTGTCGTGCTGTCGTTTTAGTTAACAGAAATTTACCTCTAAGAGCTCACAATTACTTGTGCCAGCCTGGACCTATTTATTCTAAAAATCTGTTCAAAAAAAGGGCAAAAATGGAGCAGTCTTCTTCTGAAGAGTCAAGGCATATGATGACCAGAGGTAATTTTACTATTCTTTACCAAAGGAATATAAAGAAGTTCCACTATATACTAAAACAACGTTTCAATTTTTGAAATAATTGAGGGTAGAGATGCCCAGCTACATGTGGTAGTGAGCATGCACTGGGATCTGCACAAGGCAAGTATTTTCCTATCCCAACTTTACATTTTTAAAAAATCTCAAGTAGTGAAAGGTACTTCAGCCCTCAGCACTTCAGCCCTGATCCACAGAGACAGCTGCATGCAATATTCTGTAATTCAGAAAATGTTTCTTTATTACCTAGACAGAAATATTGCAAGGGCAAGTCTCTCAGCATGTGCTCATCCCTCAGAGAAGCACATCCCATTTAGACCTGAAATTCTTCTTGATGGAAGTCAGCAGGTCCCACCACAGAAGCCTCTTTTTGTGCTGGTGTGTGAGGCTTGCAATGTGCAAGATTTGAGGGAAAGAGCTTGTTCCACGTGGACAATATCAAAGAGTGATAATAGAACATTCACTGGGCTCGTAAGGAAGAAACAATAGATAAGCATATTTTCATTTAATATAGATAATAAGCAGTTCTATTACATAAAAAATAAATTTTTACAAGTGACTCACACAACCTTCCTAATTCTATGCATGTGTTCCTGTTGAAGTGATTAAATGAAAATTATGCTGCATCTAATGTAAAAAAGTGTGCTTCCATATCCATAAATACAGGGTGTCAACTTTTCGTAAAAGATGCTTAAGGAATGCAGTAATTTCAGGGGATGCACACATGAACCAACATGTGGAAGCACATTTGGGGGAATACAAGCTTGAGCTGGAGTGCATGTGCTGAAATAATTCAGCCTTGCCAGGGTTTCCCAAGTGTGTGCTGGTGTTCCCCAGGAAATGCACACATTTGTGGAAGTGCCTTTGGAGGACAGGGGCTTGCTTCTCAAGGAAAGTGCTTCCCCAGGAGCCCCCAGTAAGGTAGGTGCAACCTTCCCCCTTTGGCTCCTTGTGTCCTTGCAGTCCTTGAGGCCTGGCACACTTGGCAGAGGGCTGTGGCAAGGGAGAAGGCTGCAAATTGCAGCGTTGGCATCTGCCTGCACCTGCAGAGACCAACCTGAGCACCTGCAGCCGAGTGTGTTACCCGCCTCTCAGCAGAGACCTGAGCCACATCATCTCTGTCAAGCAGAAATCCCAAAGCTCTGTTGGACAGCTGTGAATTCAAAGGCCTTTATGCACACACTGATGTTGTTTTGGTTTTTGCCTTTTCCCTTTTATATTTTCTCCATGCTATTCACACATATATTTGTAGCTCTGTAGCCTATTGTATTAATAGCTAGTTTTCCCAGTAATTTTCCATGGCCTTTCCCTAACCAGAAACACAAAATAAATTCCAGTGCTCCAGTTCCTGGGGGCTGCAGCACCCCAGTGCTATCTTGGTTATTCCTGGCTAGCAAGGTTGAGAACAACTCAAGATATCTTTTCATAGAGAAAGTACAGCTAGTGCTCAAGGGGGAGTTCCAGAGAAGAAACTTGACCTGGGGGGGAATTGCATCACCACTTGTCCTCCTAATTGGTGCTTTTTATCAATTTTGCTAATTTTCTAGAGCCTATAAAAATGTACTTACCCCTGAGGGGGTGGGGTTTTGTGGACATCTTTTCATAACTGCCCCTGAAAACCTTCAATTAAAGATCCACTTTTATATTGCCTTCTTACTAAAATTATTTTGAGTTTCATTTCCAGGTGGAGAAAAAGGCCTCAGTAAATGCACTATATACACATTAAGATAAAGCCCCAATGTGATAAAATTATTAGTCTGTTACTATAATTATGCAGAATTTATAACTTACAGTAATATTTTAGACAAGCATTTGTAGTTAGCAATAATGTAGTACTTTTTAAAATAAACACACTTATTTTAGGGAATATATTTTAGTGCTATACCCTTTGTAAAACCGTCAGTTCCCCATAAATTGAGTAGAACTCTGTGTCCTTTCAGAGTTCTGTGACTGCCAGATGTGTGAGCTCTCGGTGTCTTTCTCCTCACACCCTGCTCAGAGATCTGAGGAGGCTTAAGAGCAACTTTCTTGTCAGTCCTGTAGGGCTCCAGCTGTTGGAAAAGGCACATCTAAAACCACTGCTCATCTCTCAGAGTATGGAGGGACACATTTCCATGACAGGGAAGTGCTTCTTTGGTTGAAAACATAAAGATACATTTTAAGAAAAAAAAAAAAAAAAAGGACCTTTTATTATCTCTCCTTTCTTTTCTTTGGGTGTTTTTTTTTTTTTTGTTTTTTTTTTTTTTGGTTTTTTTTGTGTGTGTGTGTGTGTGTGTTTGGTTTGGTTGGTTTGATTTGGTTTTTTTTTAATTCTTTTCATTAAGGTGCCTTTGATTATATTGATGTTGTGTAGTTTGATAGCACGTCCTTGTCTTAGCATTTATTAGTATGTATTTGCTAATACATCTTTATGTATTTGAAATACAAGTGACAGATTGGTGACTGTTCCATGCAGTTGTTTTTCCAGATCCTATTCTTCAGCAAGCCAGCAGCAGGAATCTGTGTTTTGGTTCCAGAGCTGAGCAACCATTTGCAATTCAATTTTACGTGGAAATGCCTCTAAAATACAACATAGTGGTTTTAAAAAACAACAACAAAAAAAACAAATAAAACCCCCACCCACCTGAGCCCCAACAATTTTCCCCTTTTAAATTTGGAAAAATATACTCTACAGAATGATAAAATCAAGATTGTGGGAAGGTCCCTGAGAAGACCTCCAGTTGAGTTTTGGGTGTCCCTGAGGGTGTAGATCCCACAGCCTCTCTTTGAGCATCTGTCCACATGTGTGACTTCTCCCACTATAATTTATTTATTTCCACATCTACGGATGCCATTTCCTGTGCTCCCACCTGCTCCTGCTGCCTCTGTTTCTCACAGCAGGGAATGTTATGAAGGCTAAAGATAAAAGATAGAAGGTCTTTTGTGGTTTATCCAATCCCAAAAGAATTGTCTGATATCTTGTTCTCATATAAAAATGCCTGACTAATTGTTTTCTGCTTTGTTTTTTGTTGGTGAATAGGTTTTTTCTGGAAGTAAATGGATTAATTATAGTACAGTGAATATTATATAAATAAGAAGACAGTGCATTTGAAGCCAAATAGACTGATGTCCGTTTATTGTAACCCATAAAGTCAATGGAAGCCAAAAATTAATATATTGCTGTGTGCCTCCTTGAGGATATTCACTATCAAATAGAAAAACTATGGAGTTCACAGTCTTCTGATTAAATTCCTTTAAATAAAACTAATATTCCTTGTAATGTCATCTGAAATTATCCAGAGAAAATAAAATCAATAACTCAACCCAACTAGATGTCTGTCTCTTGTCTTATCTGCATACTCTGATAAATTATTGTCATTGCCTAGCTGAACTGTATTTAAGTCCTGCCAATTAACATTTATTCAAAGAAATGGGAGAGGAAGTGCCAGGGTTTGTTTTGCAGATGTTGATGATGCTGTCCCTGAAACTGGTTCCACTGTTTCTGAAAGAAAGGGCAAAATGTCCCATTATTTCTAGGAGAACAAAGACACTTAGACACTTTCTAAGCTTTTCTAAAAAACAGAAAATAATACTTTGATTTATGAATTTACATATTATACTGTCTTGATTTGGTTTTAAAGGAAAATCTGAAGCAAACTGCCAATCATTTTCTTGGTTTTGTTTTTACTGGTCAAGCCCAAAAAGATGGCAGCATAATGTAAGAAAGATCCATACAGCTTTGCTAAGACATGCACCTGTGATCCAATGACTAACATCAACATTTTGTAGTGAAAGTTTCAAGCCTTGACTGGCTATTGATAAAGTCTTAAAATTCCTAGTGGCTTCTCAAAATTCTTTGCAGCATGTGGTGAAGGAGGAAGATCTGTCTGTTAAAAGGACGATCAACAGATAAGCTGTGTTGTAAATAAACTTTTACAGGAAGAATTTTCAGGTTATTAATGAACTCTGGCCTTAAAGAGAGCCACAGTAAGAATCTGCCTCCAGGAGTAAAGCCAAATGCCCTCAAAATGAAATCAAGGATTTTCAGACATCTGCACAAACTTGTGGTGAGAAAGTGTGCAAAGGATCAAGTGGCTTTTTCATGTCAGGTGAAGGAAAACAAATTTAACTGGGTGGTTCATGTTTCAAGAGCTTCCTCAACAAAGAAAGATTAACTTAACTAAAAGTGCTCTTCCTGCAATCTTTTATTCTCACCATCACTTCATTACAGGCTCACCATTGTGATGTCTGCAGTCATTACCAGAACAAGGACAGGCTGAAGAATTTAGGAGTTTTCAAGCACAGAAAGCTGGCCTTGAGGAAGCCAGGAGAGATGACAGGTATTTCCCTTGGCTCACCTAGAGAGATGCATTCTGTCAAGGAAATAGGAGGGAGCAAATTCCTGCCTTGCATTCAACTCTGTAGTTTTGACGTTTGGGTTATCAGCCTTCAACCAATGTTTGAGTGTGTCTGCATCTCTGCCAAGTGGTAATCAGAGTGAAACCAGATTTTCACTGGTTACTCTGCGTGCTGTTTGGGCTCCCACCTGGACAGAATGTGCTCTTCAGGCACAGATGTAAATACAGCACATCCCTATGCTGACTGAGAGCAGCAGAAGGGAAATTACTGCCCTCTGGGAGAACTGGAAAAGTAACCAGAGCTGCTGCCTCTGTATTGCTCTGTTCTGAGGTCCCAGTAGTATTAAGTCACGCTTTGTTAATTAAATTACCAAAGGTCATCTGTTTATTGTCCTTTATTAGCAGAAAATGACGTCGGTGATGGTTTAAGCTCCAGCTCGTTCACTGGCACACAGAGACTGCTCAGCTTCCAGAAAGGTTTGAGTGTGATGGAAGAAACTCTTTGCATCTTCCCAAGGGAGCTGGTGAGGGAACTTCACTCTGCACCATTTTGCCTAGAACAAGATCTAAGCAAGGGAAAAATGTTAGTTTTAATTTTTCTGGATCAGTTTTGTGATAAGCCAGGACAATAAATTCTAAGGAGTAGTAAACCAATTTCAGCAGCTCATTTGCCTTTGGGGGAGAGCTTGGAGCATCACATGGGTAACTCTGTTCCCTGGATTTCTAAATTCAAGGTAACATTTCCACACTGACAGCAGTCTTCACCAATACTGGTTTGTTGGTCAGGTGTCCGTCAGGCTAAAAATATGAGAGGTGTCTGCTTTATTTCCCATTAGTGGACTCTGTAATGTGTCTGCAGCCTTTTTGTGGTAGAGGACCTTGTAAATTTTTTTGCTAGTTATGTAGCTTATCAAAACCAGTAAATGACAAGAAATAAAATGCAATCTAGTGCTGGTTTGTGCTGCCAATATAAACTATTACAATGTTCAGGAGACTGTATTTTAACTCCTCAGTTATTGCATCATTTCATATCAAATGATCAACGTCGTATGTTCTATCTTTTCAAAGAGACTTTCTAACAGGTGCATTTATCACAAATCACCTTTTTATATCATTAGTCAGCTAATGAAAGCAATTGTCTTTAGTAAACCCAACCAGCCTTGGAGAATGGAATCAGATAAAAATTAACAGCTCTGAATATAAATTGTCCTCTGTCAGTCCTTCTTTTCCTACACATAATTAATGTAGTCAATTCTTTAACAATGTTGAGGACAACAAATATTGAACTCCATTGTCAGCAGATTTGCCTTTTTCCCCTCTTTTAGGTCTTCCCCAGTCTGGAGGCTTTCCATTTTCCTGTCATCAAAGATCATATTGATCTTTAGATGTTTTTTATTCACATATTTATTTAACCCATCATTATTACTTCCTTTTTATCAATGGTTAAATGAGTGATCCTCCACAGCCTCCCAGGGTTTGTGTCCCTGATGGTGTCTCTTTCTCCTGGCATCTCTGCATTATATTAGGGGACTAGCTGAAAATCAGAATGGTTTTTCTTCTGTGCTATTTGCAGGTTCAGTAATTTCTATCCCTGTTTCTAAGTTCAGCTCTCTTTCTCTCAGTTTATTTGAAATATTTCAGAAAAGAAATCATATATGAAGCATGGGAACAGCTCTAAAGCCCTGGATATTACAAGAGCACATTTACTTACTTAATTCCCTTTCAGCAGAAAGGAAATCCTTCACTGTAGTATTCCCCCTAGGTGATTTGGGAACACCAGCTCTTTTGAACCTTTTAAAACATAATGCAGTAGTCTTGACTGCATTGGATCAATAGGAAATAAGTGAAGTCCTTACTACCAAATCAGTGTTGTGAATGTCAGTGGAACTGCTCTCATTGTCTGTAAGCTACAGACATCCAACCCTGAGCAGGTAATCTGTGAACTGAGGGTGCCCCATGCCAATAGCTCAGCATTTAAAGGAAAATCCACTGAAAATTCACACTTTAGGTGAGTTCTGTCAGGCCATGCACGGCTGTGGGACCAGAGGGCTTCCAAACACTTGGCTACATAGTAGGTGTTTTCAAATGTTTAAATGTCTTTTCAGTCTACAGTATGGATGTAAAAAGCCACAGCTGACAACAAGACATCAGTGGGGGCATCATTTGTTCCCCTAGGACAAAAGGAAAACATTCCTAATGTGTGCAAGGTAAAAGAACAAGTTGTCACACATGACACAGAAAACAGTGAGCCTGGACCAAAGTGCCACAGCACTCTGGTCACGGAGAGAGGGCAGATCTCCTTTCCTCTTGTCCCCATCTCGTGTTTCTCCTCACAGAGTCTAAGCCAGCTGTTCGTTCTTTAGGAAGCAAAAGCAGAGAGCCCAAAGGTGTCTGTAACAGAGAAGCATTTACACATCATTGGGATTTAGCCAGAGAGGAATGGAACTGCCTTCTGCTGATGTTCTATGGCATTGTGTCAATACTTTGGATGCCCCAAAACAGAGAATAAGTGCAACCAGCATTTAATTATGGTGTCTGTCTATTGCTTCAGGAGAAATTTACAGTTTCTGGAAGAACCAGAGAAACCATGAAAGGAGACACAGGTTTTGCTTTTTTTTTTTAAACGTACTGGAAAAATGAGAATGATCACCTGCCACAAGCATCAACACCCACAGCAGGATTACTTCATGAAAAATTGATAGCGGTCGGTGTTCAACAACTGCTTAGTGCAAACCTTTATACTACATACTGGGACTTCTTCCAAAATATATGCTGGAGAGCTCTGAATCCACATATGGTTTTACCCTCTTCAGCCTTTTCTCATTTCTAGACCCACTGCCTAAAGTGTATGAAAATCTTTCTTTTCCTTTATTTTATTGAACAGAAAAATGATTGTCAAAAGAACATAGTGAGTGGAACCCTTCAGAATTCATTGCAGATTTTTGTCTGCTTTGGAGATTAATTATAATGCAGAGAGCCAGGAGACAAGGGTATCTCTTCTGCAAATTGAATCTTAGTAATGTAAAACTGAAAAGCCTTTTTATAAGTGAGGGATAGTTATAATCATCCCTAAAACACTTTCAACTATCCTATTAGCCAGATTTTTCTGCTTTTTTAAGTAGGAAAAGGCTTCACTGCTGAAATTGCTGTCATGACTTTGTGCTGTTCCCAATCACGGTGCCAGCAAATTCGATGGAGAGACTGCTTTGTCCTCAGGGATCCTCATGCTCCAGCAGCACCCTTGGCTGCTTAGCCATCGTGCCAGAGTGAAGGTGGTTTTCTTCCCTTTTACACAGTTACCCAGAACTTTACCCCAAAAAGCATTAGGAATGTGTGTCCCTGAAGCATTTCATAGAATCACACATGAAATAGCCAGCACAAGCAGCAAACAGCTTGTTTATATCTGGCTATGCAGCTTGTTGTTTGCCCTGAAGAGATGGAATTGTCTGTTCTCTTCAGCTGGGAGAGATTTTTCTGCTTTCCTGGCAGACAGGCAGGGCAGGCTGTCAGAGTTTAAAAAAAATTAAAAAACAACAAATAATTTCTTGTTAATAGATTCCAGTGTCTGAAGAGCTGCCAAACCTCTGCAACCCAGTCTCTGTACAGATGCATCCTCCAGAAAAACTTATAGAACACCTTTTCTCAAACATCCTTAGACTTGTCAAGATCTTTCAAAGGAATAAATTAATGGTGTCTCTTTTTACCCCAGTGACACCATCAGAATGCCATTATATTAAATGTCACAAGAAAAGTGGAAAAATAATTTTAAACTGAATGATTTGCATTCCTGGGAATATTTTCAGCATTTCAACATTTTAGATGCTGTGCAATCCCTTAAATAGGACTTGTCAAAGTAAGTTTGTTCCTACAGAAAAACAGGGATGAATAAATTTTACTGGGCATTAGTCAGATTCAGTGTGTGCAGGGATTTTATCCCTAATTCCTTCTAAGCAAATCAGCACTGCAGCCTCATATTACAACGTAAACTTATGGATCTTGCAGTGCATTTGCACTGAATCTTAGTTGTCTTCCGGAAAAATACTCTGGATTTAAATATTAATTAATTAATTAATTAATTAAAGCTATAGTAAATTAATATATCATAAATGATGTGATATTATATAATTAATATAATATTATTAATATAATATAATAAAAATACTCTAGACCATACTTGGATCCTATTTGTTGAATTGAGCATTGTTAGTCCTTTCTTTTGGATTGTTTTAGTGGCTTGGTTTGGTTGAGGCTTTTTGATGGGATTTGTGGGGTTTTCTGTTGTTGGGTTGTTGTTTGTTTTTTTTCCCTGACGGATGCTGTGCTTTAGAATCAACATAGCTTTGATGAAGGAGATTAAGATATGTCCATGTTTAAGTCCATTTCTTTGGGGGGATTTAATAAATGCTTGCAGTTCTTATGGTTGATCGAATGTGCTGTGCTAGGTTTAATAGTACCGTAATTTGGGACATTATTTATCGGATCAGTATATTTCTCTCTAACCTGATGTGTCTTTGACATTGCCCATGTAATTAATTATTTCATGAAACAGGTGTTTAGCACAGTCACATTTTCTCCCCTAATAATATATTTTCAGTGAACAAGGACACAGAAAGAGTCTTGCTGGGCATGCTAAGAATATGAATAAATAAAATAACCCATATTTTGCTTTCCAGATGTGTTTAGGAGTCTCTGGGGGTGGGAAGCCTTGCCTGCCACTGAGGACACAGATGAAGAACACTGGTGTGATCCTGACCCACGGAGCCTTGCAGAGAGATGAGGAGTGTGACATCAGCCTGATGTCTTTCTCCTGCATGCACGTGGCATTGATCACACCAGAACAGGGGCAAAGGGAGCTCACATCAGTCTGGAAAATCCCAAGTACTGAGAAAATCCTAATTACTAAAAGTGTCCCCTCTGCTGTATGACACAAAGTGATGTGTTGGTTGCTGTAGAGCCCTGAGCTGTCAGTGAGCTTGGGCATCCCAGGATGATTCCTGCCATTTTAATAATTTAAAACAGCAGAGCGCAGGATCCAGCAGGTCCATGGCTGCGGAAGGGGCTGAAGGGACATTTGCTGGCAGGAACAAGGCAGACAGAAAGCAGCAAGGCTCGGGAGGAGGGGAGAGCAGGGGAGGGGACACCAGGCCAGGTTCTTCCCTCTCTTCACAGCAGTGAGTGCTGGAGCCCACACTGGAGCCAAATGGAGATGGAAATGTTCAGATCTGGGAGTAGTATTCATATCTGAACAGAAGGATTCAGCTCCATTCAGGGAACATCAGTTTGTTCAGCTGGAATGTTTTGAGCCCTTTGGAATACTTTGATGTTTGAATCTATGTCCGTGTCACCTGGAAAGCAAAGCAGATTTCAAAGTGTGTTTTTGGTGAGATGTGTTGCCTGCTTCAGGTTCCTCGTGGCCATTGGTGTCTTGTTTTCTTCTGCACATCTGAATTAAAGAACAGAAAAGTGGAAATGGTTCAGAATTTGAAGCACTAGCCTCCCCCCACATATTCAATAGCAATAACCAATGGAAATGGAAATATAGAGCAGATATTTTTGTCAACACAAATTCAAAAGCCAATCAGACTCTTGTAAAATGTTACACTACCTGTAGATATTTTAATCTCTCCCCACCTCTCCCCTCACCCACTTTCCATTTTTGAGCCTTTTAGAACCAGCTTAGCAGAGGGAGACCATTTAAATAAACAAATAATAGAAAAAACTTCACTCGGAAATCAAATCAGTGATATTCTGATAGAAATGAGCCTTTCTTTTCATTCAGTGCTCTTGGAATTGCTACTTTTACAACATCTGTATAGACACAAGACTTCCATATCTGCTAAAGTAAACACTTTGCTTTTTTATTTCCACTATATATGTAAGGGGATAAGGAGGTTACTATTTATGAGATTCATGAAAACCTTCAGTTTTGAAGGCTTTTTTTATTAGATGTCTTAATCCAATTCTCTTTATTGGATTGGGAAATGAAAATAAATTCTCTTGAGCACAAATAATAAAAAGCAAAAAGAAAATTGGTGCACACACAGCTCGAGCTAATAATAAAGAACCAGCAGAATCAGTTTAAAAAATTGATTTGTCCCAAGCAGCACTTCCAGAAGCCTGGAAGGGTTCTGTCTGCCACCAGAACTAAAGCTGCTGTGTGGAAATTTCCAATCTTCTCAGTTTAACTTACTCTTTTTGATTGAGATTTTCTCTCCCTTGCTGAATTTTTCTCCCTTGAGATGTTCTAGAGATAAGAATTTGTCTCATTCCTGGTACACGTCAATATTTTAATTTGTCTTTTGAAACATTCTGGTTATACATGCTTTTTTTTTTTTTTTTTTTTTTTTTTCACAAATTGATTTTTGTCTCCTGAGACTTCTAGTTTCCTTGTTTTAAATACAGGGATTTATTCACGGCTATATCATTTGGTAGGAATGGTTAATGGCAGGATAATGTCTCCATTTAGGCAATTATCAGCATGTTTTAAACATTTATAACAAATGTTGGTAGAAACTTCTGCTTTCTGCAACTGGAATTGAAAAGGAACATGATGGCAAATCCAAAGACTTTACCTCCAATGTATCTGAATATTACAGTGCAAATTCTTTTAATTTCTTGAAACTCTGGCTATTATATGCAAAAAGATCGAGTTCATCCAGTCTTTAGGCAAAAAACCCCTAAACAAACAAACAAACAAACAAGCATAAAAACCCCAACACACATTTTTCATCTCTTTTCAACAAAACACTATAATCATGAATATGACCCACAGTCTTTGCTTGGTCCCAAAAGCCTCAGAGTGCTTAGACCTGCAAAAGGGTTTGACCATGTCATTGAATCAAGGTCTCTCTGGACAGGTGACTGGTGTTCTCATCACTGAGAGTGACAGGCTCATGTTCTGTGAGATGCTGAATTCATTCCTGAGATCTGTGATTAAAACTTATCCAATTTTTATTACTGACAATGCTCCAGGTGTGAGTTATGGCTGAAATTCTTTTGCACTATTTGTCAGGACTGTGTGAAGGAATTGTATATAATATAGAAATACTGGGCCTTGAGAGAAGAAATCTCTCAAAGATCCCAAAACGCAAACCAAATCTACAAGCATTTAAACTATGCTCACACAAAGTGTTCTGAAACAGAATAAAATAGCTGATTTGCTGAAACCTTTGGTGCATGAAGAGCTTTACTCTCCAATGGCAGGTTTTGTTATTTCTCTAATAAAGCCATTATTATTACCTACAGAATTTCAAAGAGTCAATACTGTAAATAGTTATTTCCTTGTTTTGTTAATTAAGCAAATGCTAATGAAAAGAAGCAGGGAAGGAGATTATCTAATTTTTTGCCCCTAATTTTGTTGCAAATGAAGCATATTTAAATTCCTCAAAGACACTTGTGTCTTGCTTAAAACATAAAGGAAGAACATATCCATCAATACTAAAAATCACATTTGGCCTTAAGAAATGTGCTAGTGATGGGACATGCAGACATGTCTGTAACAACTTCTAATTGTGACCAGGTTTTTATTTCCTTTCTGCTACATTTTCTGCCACTGGGATCATTAGTGTGGTGATTTGGGGTGCAGAAGACCAGATGCAGGGAATGCTGCCTCTCATCTGTATGACTCTGTGTCAGTACAGAGGCTCCAGGAGCAACCCAAGCATCTGCCTTCTTATATTATGATTTTCTTCCCTCTGCCTGGGCAGTAGCCACAAATGAGCCCATCAGCTATTCTCTTTTGTAGGGATGGTTTCACTGTTCAGGCTGAGTCACTCTTAATTTCACAGGATTTTTTTTACCTTGATGCTAAGGATAATTTCCCTACATTTAGACAATTATATTCAAGGATCCAGTAACAGAAGTTAACTCTCTCCTACACAAATCCCACACTTTTCTATGCTATGACTGGTCTAAAATCCTCTTTTTTTCCTAGAAAGAGAAATTTTTTAAGGGCAAACTCAGGTCCTGTTGCCAGAGTGGTCACCATCTTCCTGAACAGGCAAACAGACCCTTGGTTTCAAAGTGTTTCTAGGAGCCAGGTGTTGCAGTTTGATGGTGGTCTAGAAGTGCATTTGGTCTCTTGCATTTGGTAGCTGGCAAAGATGAATGGCAGACGATGTTGTTGGAGATGTGGCATTGGAGGCAAAGTGATCACCCTTTGCTATTCTTTCACAAAAGCCAGAACTGCTCACAACTCTCTCAGATAACAGTGCTTATGCCCCTGATTTCACCCTTTCCATGATCCTGAAGAAATCCATCCCCTGTCTGAGGGGAGCTGCTTCATTCCAGGCACATCCTTCCCTTTCTGCAACGAGATTCTCCCCTCCAGCTGAGCTTCTATTCAGGCCTTGAAGAGTAAATTTAGAAAAAAGCAGAATAGCTTCCAACAAGCCTGTGCAGCCCCAATAGATACAGCCTTAGCCAGGCAGGACAGGATGTGTGAATTCGTGTCCAGGCTGCTCCTTGTACAAGCAGGAAAAGCTGCACTTGAGTGGCAGATTTGCACATACAGGTGAACTGCCCCTCCTTTGGTCACACATCCTTTCCCATCTCACTGTGCACTGTAAATCCAAATGGAAATATTCCCTTGTTTTAGAGGGAAGAGCAATCATGTTTTCATACTTTCATTTGCACTGGTTGGAGCTGGAGGGAAGATCACGGGCCTGGGAGGAGTGATTGCATTTATTGTGCCAAAGGAGCAGATGTTCAGGCTTTTCATACCCACACAAAACCACATTCCTATAGACTGGTTGTTTCCCAAGCATGTGCTAATGAATTTAAAACTTTTTTTTTTGTATGCACATGAGAAGCATGCATAATATCTTTTTCAGGATATAATGCAGAATAATAAGAGTATTGCTTTAAAGAGTATTATTGCCATCAGCATCCCTGCCAATTTAATCTTCCTTACAGGCTTCATAGAATGCTCATGCTGACAGGGAGCTGTATCTTACTGGAAACACAATGTCTTGTGGAAAAACTTTCATTTTTCCTTTCTCAAATATTGATATAAAATCATGGGTTGGGTGTTTTGTTTTGTTTCATTGTTTTTAATTTCATTCTTCTAGCTAGTAAATTATTTTTTGTAAAGATGCACGTAAACATATTATATGTATCTAAATCCACTGAATTTAATAGACTCTAGGTTTTCAGCCATTTCCAGTAGTCTATAGATTAATTAATACTCGAATTGATTAAACTTGTCAGACCAAGTCCTTGTCAGTGCTCTGCATTAGAATTCCTACTGACTATTAACATGTTCCCCAATCTCGTAGTATTTCCTCGGTAGTTTCTTTAGCAGAAAAGATGAAAAAAGGATAAAAATATAATTTTTATTAGAAGACAACATTTTCTCTACCTGAATATAATTGGGTTTTGGCACTTCTACTTAAATGTATTAACTATTTTCAGTGAACTATAATTTTGAATATCAAAAATGTAAAGGGGATATAAAATCAATTTCAAATCCTGAAATGTAAAACCTAAGCTATTAATTAGAGGAAGAAAGTGTCGTGGAGTAACCTTAGTTGAAAAACTCCCGGTACAGAAAGGAGCAGGTGGAGCTGGAAATGAGGCATCCGGTATTACTATTTCCACCTACAAAACTCATAAAACCAGGAGAACACCTGGGAGACTCTTCTTTAGACTTCTGGCGGACCGAGAGAAGACATTGTTTCCTTTCCCCCGCGCCGTGTGGTGAGGTCCGGCTAAGCCACGCAGCGTGGCTGTCAGCTGAGATGGCGCAGCGGGAGGGGGAATGGGTAGACCCAGAGAGGACTTTTTGGCAGGAACAGTTCAGCCAAGCCGACGTGGCAGCTAAGGTAGGCAATGCCAGGCCCTGCGGCTCTGCGTCCCGCTCTGTTGCCCCAGGCTGAGGTGACTCAGCTTCACCAGCCCCACCGGTTTCCCCACTGCATGGTGCGGCAGGGAGAGGGCTTGGGGCTGGCACCGTGGAGCTCGGGAGTGCCCCGCGGGCCGGCTCCGTGGTGCAACTTGATGTAGGAGAGAGAAAAACTCAGACTGGGCCCCTCTTATAGCTCGGATGTGGCTGCGCCGGCCGGCCCCATGCACGGTCCAGTGCGGAAGAAGGCTTAAGCCCCTTCCCCCCACTCCTGCAGCCTGGACCCTGCAATCCAGACGCAGCTTGGATGGAGAATGGTGCAAACTCCCCTCCATCAGCTCAAACGCTGAGCATAATACACTTGAACAACGCGGGCGGAGGTTATGTGACCATTGCTCAGCCAAAAGAAAAATTAACTGTTTTCTTTCAATATCAGAATGAGACTTGAAAACATCCGTTTCCCCCCACACAGAAAGAAAAGGAATGAAGACACTTAAAACAGGTACAACATAAAGACCTCAAGTTAATAAATGTAACCAAGCCTATATTTAGAGAAAGAAGAGATGAGAAGTGCTTTGAGGCTGAAAAATTCTCTTGTAAAAACCTCTTGATAAACTTGGCTATAATGTACCCTGTAATATATGAACAATGGTCTAAAAGGGAGTGAATAAAGGGGGATGTAATGTTCTAGGTATAAGCAGTGGACTAAGACTCTTGTATTAGGATTCCTTGCCCCGGGAATACTAGAAGACTTGTGCTGCTGATAACAGAGAAACGGCATTTCGTTGCCACTGTAATAGAAATGTTCATCCTCAAAAAAGTACCTCCACGACCATCATATGTTCATTTGTAGTAGCCCTGGGAAAGCTACTGAAATGGGAAGGGTTACAAAAAAGCAAATCTTTTCCTTCAAGGGGTGCTTACTGGGAGGCTGACAACCATAGGAACTGTGTTTCCTATGCAGAATCAACATAATAGAGCAAGAGAAAACTTCTCTCCCTACATGAACTAAGAACTGTTTCCAGAGGTGGTAATTTAACTACAAGTCGAAGTGTTGCCTTTTGTATGGTCAGTGGGAAAGAAATGAAGAAGTGTGGGGGGAAAAAGGTATTCTAAAGGTTTTGTTCTAATTTCTGATTATTATTTCTGTTTTAAGTCTGTTAATAAATCCTTTCTATATTCCTTAAAGTATACACCTGCTTCGCCTACTATTAGTCCTTATCTCACACCAAAATCAATTGATTTTGATAAGTGTGCTGGTGTTTAGCCAAAAAACTCAAATAGGTTAATTAAAACCCCTACAAATTAGTGTTTCCACCTGGTTTCAATTCCCCAGGCTTCTAAACTGCATCAGAAAAGTCAATGATTAGCTTCCATAATATTTGTAATAACAACACAGGCCTTGTGCTGAGTGACTTCATATCCAGCCTCAGGAATAAACTCCATTTTTGCCATCCTCATCATAAGTCCCTTTACAATACAGCACCTGAAAATCTGCTCTTTTGCACAAGTAAAATCCCCACAAAGGAATAAAACATTTATTTATGTATGTTTTTTACAAGTGTCCAGAATAATAGCACTAACAAAAAATATACAATTCTGAAAATTTTCAATACTTTTGTGAATTCCATAGGTCCTGATTTTGCCTGTGACATCCTGAGACACTTCGTTTTTAGTTTTCCACCAAATTCAGTGGGAAGCTGCCTGCCAGCTCTAAGACAGATTCTATCTGGTACTAGCTCATCATCTCAAAACTTGATTATTGAAAAGTCAGTGGTGCCTGCTTTGTTCCTGCCAAAATGTGCTGCTGCTGTGTTGGGAAAATACAACCTTTGGGTCATAGTTTACCTTTGAAAGGGATATCTGACCTTGTGCTTCTAAGGCGTAACTGAGCTGTCCACAGGAGTTTGTTTGATGTTCAGCAAAAGTGCATCTTTTAACTTTCAGTCTGATGTGGGACAGCTCACAGCACACAAGGAGAGGTTTTCAGCCTCACAAGTTTCTAGAAAGTGGCTGTTGCCTCAAAATATAGGTTTATAAGGAAAATCTATTCTAGGGTAGAGACTTTGATATTTCATTACCTAGTTAAAATTGAGCATTGTTTAAACATAAGATCTTCAACTCCCTATGAAAAAATAAACATATTTAAGGCTATAGTGTAAGGTTTATTTTGTTGTAGTTACAGAAACTGGAGGTATAAAGAAAGCAGGAATAAAAAAACCTTATTTTCTGTTAGAGTGCCTGGAATCTGTCAATTTGACTAAAAAGGACATTATTACTCTTATTAGCAGTACTTTACAGATCCAAAGTGCATTATGCAACAAAAGTGGCTTTGCCAGGGGAGTGTTCCTCTGAGTCTGTCCACCCACACCAAGCCTCCCCAGGGGACCATGAGAACCATGATTTGTAGGAATTTTCGGGTAAAACTCTCCCTGGGACAGCTCGCCTTGCTTTCAGGAGCAGACCATCCTTGGGGGTGAATTCCAACTCAAATCCTGCCACAGCTTCTGAGAGAGCTGGGAAACAGGATTCTTAGGGAATGTGGATATGTGCCTCAAACCAATGGTTATGACAAAGTAAGAAGGAAGGGCAATAGGAGCTATAATCAGAAATTTCACCCCACATCCTTTTCTTAGGCCAAGTCAGGTTTAAGGATCAGTGTGGAAATATGTGATGGGAATGGCAGGCGTTGAACAGAAGTGGGAAAAGGAGGGACAAAGAACAAAAGGATGAGATGCGCAGAGCTCTGCACTGCCAGCAGCTAGTCTTCTGTGGATATGTTCTCCACCTCATCCCAAATACCAACAGGAAAAGAACAGGCAGACAGAGTTCAATGTCCTCATGATGCTGCCCTGCAAAGCTGTAGGCAGAACTCTGCCTTTGTCCTGATGGAACCTCAAAGCCATCCAAGGAGTGGCTGGGAAGGGAAGTTTGGCAGGACTGGTCAGAGTACTGGAGATGCCCAGGTGTTGATCAAGGACAGCTGCACAGGATGGAGCAGGACACCAGCCCTGAGGTGGAATTTTTCACATAATTAGTCAGGGTGTGGACCCTGCCCAGCACCCAGAGAAAAAACAGCTGGTAACACTGGAATTTCTGTGGTGGTGGCTTTTTGGGATGTTGAGAAACAGCATGTAAACATGCCATGGATTAAAACTAGTTATATCCAGGGAGAGTTACAGTCTTCCATCACTTTTTGGATCCACAAAACCCAGTGGAACTCAGTTCCTAAGTGTGTTGTCTCATCTCCTGACTAGATTTTGTCAGTCCAGATTAAGGTGATCTTTGTACATTTCACATTCTCTGAGTTCAAACCAGCAGTAAGAATGCCATTCAGGAACACATGCCCAAGGAAATAGCCCTGGAACCTGACTTTTGACACAGTAGCTTGTTCAGGGCAACCCCTTTGCATGAGGGGAAGGACAGAGCTTTGTCTGACCCCTGAGAGGTACATGGTGGTCCCCAACAGCCAGGGTGACTGGTGCTGTGCCCCACAGCTTGGTGACAGGGAGATAATGCTCTGGATGCCATGAGCAGCAGCCAAAAACCAGGTGGTCCATCAGCCCTGAGTGAGTCTCTCCCCTTCAGATGGAAAGGGACATCTCTGTCTGCAGCCCAGGGCCCCAAAGCCAGTGGAACCTTGCAAGGACACGTGATGTGCTGCAGACCCAGCACGATTCTTTCCAGGTGATTTAAAATTAATGTCCCTTTCAACTTTCTCCTGAGGGGGAGAAAGAGTTGGTAGACAGGCAGCCTAATGCCTAATTGTTTCGCAATTCTATTTTCCAAGGAGATACATTAATATGTATTGCTAAATCTCATGTTCTTACTGCAATAATTAAAGGTCTCTCGCTGTTTCCATTATAAAACCATAATTTTAGGGATTTATAACTATTCCCAAACCACTAAACTTTGCTTCAGTCTGCAATTTGGTGTACCAAGATCTCAAGCTAAGAACAAATTTATTGACAAAAGCTTACAAGTATACAATTTCCCTGCTTCTGATTTATTTTTGTGAGATGTAAAAAGTAATGCACACTCATATGTGTGTACATGTCTATAGATTTGCTGGTACATTTTTGCAATTAACGAGTTCAGATGTAGGTAGTGTATTAATCCAAAATGGAGCTCAAACGACATTTGCAGTTGAGATTCATTAATTCTTTTATTTCCGATAACAGCACAAATTTATAAACTGAAAATATCTCATCATTTTTATGCAACCACTCTCAACATTTATTCTTCTGCAGCTCTAGAAAGAAAACTAATGTTCTCTCACAGGCACATCACTCTGAAGGTACTGCTGGTCTACAACTCTCTGGGCACATAATCCCATGAACCTTGTTACCAAATTTCTTCTATTTGGCTTTGAGTCGATAGCATTTAGAAGCAGAGGTGGGTTTTCTCTTTATCTCTCACAGAGAGAGAATTTCTTCTTATAGCTCTTCACTTTGGTAGAATTCATAGAATTCACTACTACCCCCAAACAAGTGACAGCGTTTGCAAGACCAGTGCCCTTGGATTAAACCTTGCTGCCAAAGGCTGATGTTGCTGCTTCCTCTGGGATGTTCTTACTTTTCAGTTTATCTGCTCACTCAAACTGCTTAAAAAGGACCCTATTTGGAGCTCACTGGCAGTTTACATCTGCTGTGCACATGCAATTTGGATCCCCCCTTCCTTCCTTCCTTCCTTCCGGAATTCCTTCCTTCCTTCCTTCCTTCCTTCCTTCCTTCCTTCCTTCCTTCCTTCCTTCCTTCCTTCCTT
>JAVTVJ010002549.1:0-58315 GCA_034509425.1 Eopsaltria australis
GGGTGTTGGGGACAATCCAGGTGGGATGAAGGTATGGGAGAGCTGGGATATGGGAATGGAGTGTCCCCAACTTCTTCCCTGCCTCGGGGACACTTTCCCGAGTGGCTCTGGGTGTTGGGGACAATCCAGGTGGGATGAGGGACTGGGAGAGCTGGGATATGGGAATGGAGTGTCCCCAACCTTGTCCCTGCCTTGGGGACACTTTCACGGGTGGCACCGGGTGTTGGGGACAATCCAGGTGGGATGAGGGACTGGGAGAGCTGGGACATGGGAATGGAGTGTCCCCAACCTCATCCCTGCCTCAGGGACACTTTCCCGAGTGGCTCTGGGTGTTGGGGACAATCCAGGTGGGATGAGGAGGGATGTGGGAATGGACACAACGCCGTGGAGAGGGGACATTAAGGGGACACGGTGTCCCCAGAACTGTCCCTGGCTGTCCTGGGATGTGGCCCTGGGACGCTGTGAGTGAGGATCTGTCCCCTGTCCCCACTTTGGTTCTCCCGTGGGATTCAGGGGTGCCGGGATGGAGCCGCGTCCTGCCCTGGATTTGTGACGCCCTCTGTCACTTCAGCGCGGTGACACCAGCTGGTGACACCTGCGGGGCTGTTCACGGGGACAATCCAACAATCCCAGCCCAGGAATTCCGCCAGGGACACGGTGGTGACCGGAACGGGCACAGCCACGTGGCCGGAGAGCCACCGCGGGCACCGGGGCTGGCGAGGAGAGGCCGGGACAGGGAACGAGGCCCTGGCCACATTCCCAAATTTCCCTGGATGTGGCAGCAGGGACACCCCCGGCTGGACGAGCTGGAGCTGCTGCTCTGGGAGTGACAGGAATGGGATCCCTGCGGATCCAGGGGTGGGGAGTGCCGGGAGGGGACTCGGTTTGGTGACAGATTGGGGACATGGAGGGGCTGGGGAGGAGGAGCTGCGCAGATAGAAGTTGGCGTTGGGAAGGAAGGAATTCTGGAAGGAAGGAATTCTGGAAGGAATTCTGGAAGGATTCAGGAATTCTGGAAGGATTCAGGAATTCTTGAAGGAATTCTGGAAGGATTCAGGAATTCTGGAAGGAAGGAATTCTGGAAGGAATTCTGGAAGGATTCAGGAATTCTGGAATGAAGGAATTCTGGAAGGAAGGAATTCTGGAATTCTGTAATTCTGGAAGAAATTCTGGAAGGAATTCAGGAATTCTGGAGGGAATTCTGGAAGGAATTCTGGAAGGAAGGAATTCTGGAATTCTGGGAGGAATTCTGGGAGGAATTCTGGAAGAAATTCTTGAAGGAAGGAATTCTTGAAGGAAGGAATTCTGGAAGGAAGGAATTCTGGAAGGAAGGAAGGAATTCCGGAATTCTGGAAGGAAGGAATTCAGGAATTTTGGAAAAAAATTACGGAAAAAAATTCAGGAAGGAATTCAGGAAGGAAAGTAGGGAAGGAAGGATTGATTTCCTTCCCCACGTTGTCACCCAGCCCGGAGCAGCAGGAATGTCACAGGGATGGTCGGTGACATCTCCTTGGCTCCGGTGTCACCCGGGCAGTGTCACCACCCCGCTCCAGTGCGGATGTGGCTCCTTGGCTGGCGTGGGGTGGGATTTGGGAGCGGGGCAGTGCCCGTCCAGCCCTCAGTGTCCCCATGTCCGTGTGTCCCCAGGGCCGTGTGTCCCTATGTCCGTGTGTCCCCATCTGTGTGTGTCCCAAGGGCCATGTGTCCCCCTGTCCATGTGTCTCCCTGTCCGTGTGTCCCCATCTGTGTGTGTCCCCCTGTCCATGTGTCCCCATGTCCATGTGTCCCCCTGTCCATGTGTCCCCCTGTCTGTGTGTGTCCCCCTGTCTGTGTGTGTCCCCCTGTCCGTGTGTCCCCAGGGCTGTGTGTCCCCCAGTCCGTGTGACCCCAGGGCCCTGTGTCCCCCTGTCTGTGTGTGTCCCCGTGTCCGTGTGTCCCCCTGTCCATGTGTCCCCCTGTCTGTGTGTGTCCCCATGTCCGTGTGTCCCCAGGGCCCTGTGTCCCCTGCAGGATCCCCATCCTGGGCTGTCCCCAGAGCTGGCAGAGGACAGCGACCCCCAGCCCTGGCCCCTGGTGGCTTTTCCATGGGACAGGGACCCCCAGCCCTGAGCCCTGGTGGCTTTTCCATGGGACAGGGACCCCCAGCCATGGCACCTTGTGGTTTTTCTATGGGACAGGGACCCACCGAGCATGGTGGCATTCCATGGGAATGACCAGCCTGAGATGGTGGTTTTCCATGGGACAGGGACCCCCAGCCCTGGCCCTGGTGGCTTTTCCATGGGCGGGACCCAGCTGAGCTGGATGGCTTTTCCATGGAAGGGACCCACAGCCTGGCCCTGGTGGATTTCTATGGGACAGGGACCCCCAGCCTGGCCTGTGGCTTTTCATGGGAAGGGATCCCAGCCCTGGCCCTGTGGCCTTTTCCAGGGACCGGGAACCCCAGCCTGGCCGGTGGTTTCCAGGGACAAGGGATACCCAGCATGGCATGGTGGCTTTCCATGGGAGGGGACCCGCCGTGAGGGCCTGGTGGCTTTTCATGGACGGGACCCAGACCTGGCCATGTGGATTTATCCATGGGAAGGGGACCCCAGCATGGCCTGGTGGCTTTTCCATGGGACGGGGACCCCCAGCCCTGGCCCCTGGTGGCTTTTCCATGGGACGGGGACCCCAGCCCTGGCCCCTGGTGGCTTTTCCATGGGACAGGGACCCCCAGCCCTGGCCCCTGGTGGCTTTTCCATGTCCCCCACGAGGTCCGAGAGGTTTTTGGGGTCCCAGCGGTGCCGTGAGGGGCTCGGGGGGTGCTGTTGACAGCCGGGCCGTGGGAAAAGAGGCTTTTGGGAATCTCCAGGGATTTGCTCGGAGCAAACCCTGCTGGCATCAGCTGAGAGCCACCGCCAGCACTGCCACCCTCCCCGGGGGCGGTGGATCCATCCCGAGGGATCCTGCCCGGGCTGGGATGTGGCACAGGGAGGCACCTCAGGGGGTTTCTCTTCATCACCGAGGTGTTTTTCCCTCCTTTCATCTCCTTTTCCCTCCTTTCCCCCTCCTTTTCCTTCCTTTTCCTTCCTTTTCCCTCCTTTTCCTTCCTTTTCCTTCCTTTCCATTCCTCTTCCCTCCTTTCCCCTTCTTTTCTCTCCTTTCCCTCCTTTTTCGTCTTTTCCCTTCCTTTTCCCTTCTTTCCTCTCCTTTTCCTTCCTTTCCATTCCTTTCCCTTCCTTTTCCCTCCTTTCCTTTCCTCTCCTTTCCCCTTTTATCATCCTTTCGCCTCTTTCCTCTCCTTTCCTCCTTCGCCTCCTTTCCTCCTTTTCCCTCTTGCCCCCGCTTTCCCCTTCTTTTCTCTTCCTTTTCCTCATTTTCCTCATTTTCCCTCCTTTACTTCTTTTTCCTCTTTCCCTCCTTTCCCTTTTTCACCTTTCCCCTCCTTCCCCCCCCTTTCCCCTTCCTTTTCCTTCCTTTTCCCTCATTTCCCCTCATTTTCCCTCCTTTTCCTTCTTTTTCCTCCCTTTCCCCTCCTTTCCCCTCCTTTTCCCAGCGCTGCTGCTCCCGCCTGGTCCGTTCCTTCACTCCCACCCTGCTTTTCCCCCACTCCCAGCAGGATCCAGCTCTGTGGGATTGGGATGGGCTCATTTCGGGGGGGCTGGAACATCCCGGGAAAGGGGTGGGAAACAGAAGAAAGCTCTGGCAGAGCGCGAGCACCCCCCGAAAATCCCCGGGCTGAGCTGCAAAGCTCCTCAGCCCCGGCTCGAGTTAAAGAGAATTAAAATGCTTTCTCCCGCCGATCCCTAATCCCAGCGGCTGGCCCACGGCCAGCAGGGATGCCCGGATGCTGCCGCCGTGGTCACCTGTCCCCACTGTCGCCACCCCCCCTCCCCCCGTTCTGCTGTCGCTTTGTCACTCCCGTCACTTCGTCACTTCACCCCCTCCGCTCCCAGGTCAGGCCGGAGCATCCCCGCCCTTCCCGGGGGTTCGGGTGGGTGCGGGCGGCTCCCGCCTGCAGGGGAGCATCGATCCCGGATCTTTTTGGGTTTGAAGCCCCCCACCAAAACCCTGCCTGGACCCCGGGGGGGGGGGGCGTGTGGGACCCCCCGACCCCCTTTCCCCACCGCAGGCTGCAGTTTTGCCATAAAAGGGCTGGAAATGGGGTTATTGTCTCAGCGGGGCTTTCTCCTCCTCCAAAATCCTATTACAACCTCATTTTTCTGACCCTAATCTCAGCCGGGATTAGAGGTGGTGTCCCCCCCTCCCCTGCTCCGGGTCCTTCCCGCGGGGAAGCGCGGCCGGAGGAGGGCGGTTGTGTCCCCGCGGTGGTGGCAGCGCTGCCAGCTGCCTGTCCCCGTCGCTGTCGCTGTCGCTGTCGCTGCCCAAAGGGTGACGTTATCCTCGCCGCGTGCCAGGGGCGGCGATGGCGCCGCTGGCAGGGACCCGCGGGCGCAGCTGGTGACATGTCCCCAGCTGGGACCAGCGGCTGCTGCGTCCCGGCGATGTCACCGCGCTCGGGCCGCGAGCAGCGGGGGTGGGACACGGGGGTGGCATCGGGGTGAAATGGAGATGCCGCCATGCATGGGAGCAGGGCCGTGTGTCGCCCTGTCCGTCTGTCCCCCTGGCCATGTGTCCCCCAGGGCCGGGTGTCCCCCTTGGCTGTGTGTGCCCAGGGTGGTGTGTCCCCCTGTCCAAGTGTCCAGCTGTCCGTGTGTCCCCTCTGTCCATGTATCCCCAGTGCTGTGTCCACCTGTATCGCCTGTCTGTGTCCCCTGCCCCTGTCCCCATGCCCGTGTCCCCTGTCCAAGTCCTCTCCCCGTGTCCCCCTGCCCGTGTCCCCTGTACCCTGTCTGTGTCCTCTCCCCGTGTCCCCCTGCCCGTGTCCCCTGTACCCTGTCTGTGTCCCTTGCCCCTGTCCCCATGCCCGTGTCCCCTGCCCTTGTCCCCTGCCCTTGTCCCCTGCCCCTGTCCCCTGCCTATGTCCCCTGTCCATGTTCCCCTGCCCGTGTCCCCGTGCCCGTGTCCCCGTGCACATATCCCCTGCCCGTGTCCCCTGCCCGTGTCCCGACCCATTGTCCCCGTGTCCCCTGCCCCTGTCCCCTGCCCGTGTCCCCTGTCCTTGCCCGTGTCCGTGCCCCTGTCCCCTGCCCCTGTCCCCTGCCCGCTGTCCCTGTCCCTGCCCTGTCCCTGCCCGTGTCCCTGTCCCTTGCCCGGTCCTACCACATGTCCCCTGTCCCCTGCCCTGTCCCTGCCCCTGTCCCTGTCCCTTGCCCGTGTCCCTGTGCCCCTGTCCCCTGCCGTGTCCCCTGCCCGTGTCCCCTGCCCGTGTCCCTGCCCGTGTCCCTGTCCACTGCCCGTGTCCCCTACCCATTCCCCTGTCCCCTTGCCCTGTCCCTGCCCCTGTCCCCTGCCTATGTCCCCTGTCCATGTTCCCTGCCCCTGTCCCCTGCCCGTGTCCCCTGTCCCCTGCCCGTGTCCCCGTGCCAGCCGCGGGGCCGCTGCACGGCGGCAGCGCTGCCTTCCCCCTTTGCTCCTGTTTGGCGGCGGATTTAGGACACTCCTGTGCAAAACACGAACATTCTGGAAGGCGGCCAGGCGCGCTCGCATTCCTCGGGGTGGAATCTGCCCCCGCCAACGCCGCCTGACCTTTCCCGCTTTGGGCTGCGGGAACAATCCCAGGGACCGTCCCCTCCCTGTCCCCCTCCCTCCAGGAGTTGGCGACCCCTCCCCAGCCCCCCCCCCGGCTGCTGGGGCACCGCCAGCAGGGACTGAGCGAGGTGACAGGACGGCACTCATTGTCCCCAGCGCTGCTCCAGCTGTCCCAGCACCCCCGGCCGGATCCAACCCCCCATTCCCGGTTGGATTTTCCCCGCTTTGAGCCGGGAAGTGAAGCCCCCCCCTCCCCGGGCGCTGCTCGCACCCACAGCCCTGGCTGGTTGCTCCAGCCGGGCGGCTCTGCGAGCTGGGACACGCCAGCTGCCTGTCCCCGGGGCTGGGGCGAGGCCACCGGGCTGTCCCCGAGGTGGCTCCCGCGGGGGACCCCCGGCACAGGCAGCGGGTGACATCAGGGTGGCCCCGGAGCGGTGCTGGTGGCAGCGATTTGGCTCCCACGGTTCTGCATCCCGGTTTGTCCCGGCTGTGCCGGTGTGGAGGCACCGGTTTGGGGATGCTGTGTGCCGGGTTTTGGGGCTGCTCTGTCCCAGGTTTTGGGGCCACCCTGTCCCAGGTTTTGGGGCCACCCTGTCCCAGGTTTTGGGGCTATGCTAGCTCAGGTTTTGGGGCTGGTTTAACCCAGGTTTTGGGGCTGCTCTGTCCCAGGTTTTGGGGCTGCTCTGCCTCCCTGTTTTGGGGTGCTCTGCCCCGGGTTTTGGGTTGCTCTAGGCCCAGGTTTTGGGGCTGCTCTGTCCCAGGTTTTGGGGCTGGTTTAACCCAGGTTTTGGGGCTGCTCTGTCCCAGGTTTTGGGGCCACTCTATCCCAGGTTTTGGGGCCGCTCTAGCCCAGGTTTTGGGGCTACACTAGCTCAGGTTTTGGGGCTGGTTTAACCCAGGTTTTGGGGCTGCTCTGTCCCAGGTTTTGGGGCTGCTCTGCCTCCCTGTTTTGGGGCTGCTCTACCCTGGGTTTTGGGTTGCTCTAGGCCCAGGTTTTGGGGCTGCTCTGTCCCAGATTTTGGGGCTACTCTGTCCCAAGTTTGGGGCTGCTCTAGCCCGGGTTTTGGACCTACTCTGACCCAGATTTTGGGGCTGGTTTAGCCCAGATTTTGGGGCTGCTCTAGGCCAGGTTTTAGGGCCTCTCTGCCCCTGGTTTTGGGGCTGCCCTATCCAGGTTTTGGGGTTTGTTTAGGCCAGGTTTTAGGCTGCTCTGCCCCGGGTTTTGGGGCTGCTCTACCCCAAGTTTTGGGGTTGCTCTGTACCAGATTTTGGGACTCCTTTGCTCCCCTGTTTTGGGGTTACTCTGTCCTAGGTTTGGGGCTGCCCTATCCAGGTTTTGTGGTTTGTTTAGGCCAGGTTTGGGGTTTATTTAGGCCAGGTTTGGGGCTTATTTAGGCCAGGTTTGGGGCTGCTGCAGAGCTGTCCTTGGGGACACAGCTGCCACCACGCCACTCAAGCCACCCCACCCAGCCAGACTCCGGTCGGGTGCTGGAGCTGTTTTGGGGCCACATCACCTTGGGTGGACACTTGGGGACATTCTGGACACCGCAGCGTGCAGGGACGGGTCCGTGTGACATCACCCACCGCCACTGTCCCCTCTCTGGCATCTGGTGCCAACCTGGAGTGGGGAGGTGTGGCACCACCGTGACGGGGTGGGGCTGGGGACAGGAGGGGGGTGACCCACAGGGGACAGGGGTGGGAGGGGATGCCCGGCCCCGAGGCCGCGGGGCTGCAATCCCAGCAATGCCCGGCATTTCCCCGGCGTGGCCGCACGTGCCTCGCTCTCCTCGGCCTCCAGCACGGCAGGAATGCGGCGCGGGGACCCCCGGGCGCGGGGACAGCGACGGGCAGAGCGGGAGGGGACAGCCCAGGGGGGACGCTGCCACCCCCCAGCCGCGCCGGGGCTCCCCCGAAGTGCCGCTTTTTTCCTCATTCCCTCCCCACCTCCCCAAAATTTTGGCCGCCGTGGTTGGGACTTGGGGAAGGGGATTTGTCCCCGTACAGGCGACAAGGGTGGCTTCTTGTCACAGGTGTCCCCAGCGCTGTCAGGGGGACAGGAAGGAGCAGCAGGGGGTGGTGACTCCGTGCCTGGGTGACAACAGGGGACTCGCCACTCCTGGGTGTCCCCCAAAATGAGAGATGGGGCTGGGGGAGGGGGGCTCAATTCCAGCTGGGAATTGTCCCTGGAGCCACCGCTTTTTGTCACAGGCCCCGAGAGGGGGCGTGAGGTGTCTGGGGGGACATTTTCTGGCTTCCACCGGGCTGTTTTGGTCCTTGGGGTGCAGGATAATTGTCCCCTCCCCTCGCTGCCAGGGCTCTGTGGGTGCCGGGGACACAGAGGGTGTCCCTGGGGTGTCCCTTGCAGAGCCCGGTGGTGACAGAAGGTGACAGCTCGCTGCACCCCGAGGATGTCCCCCCGCTCCGTGTCCCCGGCACCGCGCGGTGCCCTGAGGAAAGGAAGGAAGGAAGGGGCCGGGAGGAGGGAGAGGAGGAAGCGGGGAGGGTGGGAATGCTCTGCCCGGGGTGATGGAGGGAAGAAGGGGGAGGATTGACAAAAAAAATAAAAAAAAAAAGAAAAAAAAAAGATTAAAAAAAGAAAAAAAAGGAAAAAAAAAGATTAAAAAAAGTTTAAAAAAAAAGAAAAAAAAAAAGGAAAGAAAAAGAAAAACAAAAGAAAAAAAGTTTAAAAAAAAGATTAAAAAAAGAAAAAAAAGGAAAAAAAAAGATTAAAAAAAGATTAAAAATAGATTAAAAAAAGATTTAAAAATGTTAAAAAAAAAGAAAAAAAAAGGAAAACAAAAGAAAAACAAAAGAAAAAAGTTTAAAAAAAGATTAAAAAAGAAAAAAAGAAAAAAAGAAAAAAAAAGGAAAAAAAAGAAAAAAAGAAAAAAAGAAGGGAAAAAATGAAAAGGGGAAAAAGAAACGAAGGAAAAAATTGGAAGGGAATAAAATGAAAGAAAGGGAAAAAAAGAAGAAAAAAGGGAAGTCCTGGCAAAGTGACACCGCAGGCGGAGGGGATGCGGGGGGCTGGGGGCGGGGGGCTGGCTGGGGGCGGTGGGCTGGGCACTGATCCCTGCCAGCAGCTGGAGCCGCAGCCGGGCCCGGTGGCCGCCCTCCCTCCCTCCCTCCGTCCATCCTTCCATCCATCCCTCCCTCCCTCCTCCCTCCCTCTTTCCATCCCTCCCTCTCCCTCCCTCCATCCGGGGGGTGGCCGGCTGGGGGCTGAGCCGCTCGGGGGGGAGCTGAGCCAGCGATGCGAGCGTGAGGCAGCTCCGCCGGCCTGCGAGCTCCGCGCATCGCCCCCCACCCACCCGGGGGGGCCATCTGCGACCCCCATGGGGGTCCCGACAGCAGGCTGAGACCCCCAGAACGCCGGCGGCATGGTGGAGGAGAGCGCAGGGGGGGCGGCGCGGGGGTCGCGGCGGGCGCTGCGGGGTCCCTGCCGCCCGCCCCCGGCCCCTTGCCCCAAGAGGCTTTGGAGCGTGGAGCGCTCCGGGAGGGGCTGGCGCCTGGAGCGGCCGGTGGGGGTGGATTGCAGCTCCCCCGAGCCCCGCTGCATCTGGCTGAGCAGCCTGCGCCGCCACGCCGCCGCCCCCGGCCCCGACCCCCGCCCGCCGCCGGGCCCCCGCGCCGGCCGCGGGCTGAGAAGCGAGCGGTGCCGCCGGGTGAGAGCCGCGCGTGGGGTTTGGGTGGGGTTTGGGGAGGGTTTGGAGGGGTGCGGGGTGCCTGGAGGGAGGGTGGGGTGACTGTCACAGCCTCCGGGGTGTGGTGTGTCCCTTTCGTCCCCTCCGGTGCCCGAGGATCGGGATCCAGCTCCGGGATCCAGGAGTGGGGGACAAATCCTGCGACCCCGGGGATGTGGGGACAACGCTCTTTGTTCTGCAGGAGTGGGACGCTGGCATTGTCCCCGTGGTGTCCCCGCGGGGGTGGCTCGGTGGCACGGGGGACAGGGACCTGGGGATCACAGTGATCTGGCTGGGGGGGGTCAGGATGTCACCTGCAGCGCTGGTGGGATGGGGATTTGGGAACGCTGGGATGAGGGGATGGATGGTGGAGCACAGCAGGAACCACCAGGGTGAGGTCAAAACCGAGCCAGAAATTCGGGAGGAGGGACAGGGCTCGGAGGACAAGCGGCTGAGGTGACAAACTGGGTGACAACCCCGCTGTGGGGGGAGCATCTCAACCCAAGGCAGCAAATGGGGAGCTTTGAAACCCAAAAATCCAAAATCCGAGTGGTCTAGAGGGAAACTGAGGCACAGCAGCTCCCTGGTGGGGTGGTCACCCCACACCTGGGGACATGTCCCTGTGCCACAGCCGCGTTCATGGCCGTGACTCGGGGACACGTCCGAGGCCACAACTGGTGGTTTTATAACCCAAAAAACCCAAATCCGAGTGGTGCAGAGGGAAACTGAGGCACAGCAGCTCTCTGGTGGGGTGGTCACCCCACACCTGATGTGTCCCTGTGCTGGAGCCACATTCATGGCTGTGACACGGGGGACACGTCCAAGACCATAATTGGTGTCTTTAAAACCCAAAAATCCCAAATCTGGGTGGTGGAGAAGGAAACTGAGGCACAGCATCTCCCTGGCACGATGCTCTGATGGTCACCCCACACCTGGGGACGTGTCCCTGTCCTGGAGCCACATTCATGGCTGTGACACGGGGGACACGTCCGAGGCCACAACTGAGGGCTTTGAAACCCAAAAGTCCCAAATCCGAGTGGTCTAGAGGGAAACTGAGGCACAGCAGCTCCCTGGTGGGGTGGTCACCCCACACCTGGGGACATGTCCCTGTGCTGGAGCCACATTCATGGCTGTGACACGGGGACACGTCCAAGACCATAATTGGTGTCTTGAAAACCCAAAAATCCCAAATCCGAGTGGTCTAGAGGGAAACTGAGGCACAGCATCTCCCTGGCACGATGCTCTGATGGTCACCCCACACCTAGGGACGTATCCCTGTCCTGGAGCCACGTTCACGGCCGTGACACGGGGACACGTCCGAGGCCACAACTGGGGAGCTTTGAAACCCAAAAAACCCAAATCCAAGTGGTTTAGAGGGAAACTGAGGCACAGCATCTCCCTGGCACGATGCTCTGATGGTCACCCCACACCTGGGGACACATCCCGGTGCCGGAGCCGCCTTCACGGCCGTGACACGGGGGACACGTCCCCGTCCCCGCGGGGCCGGCGCTGCCGTTGGTGTCTGCAGCCATGCGAGCCCTCTCTCCGAGGCCTGTCCGTGCCGGTTAAAATCAGCGGGGCACATTCAGCTGTCAGCTTAAAAATAATCCGGCGAGCCGGCGGCCGACACAATGGAGGGCGCAGATGGGGCCGGGCGCCGCCGGGATGCTCCCGGCCCCGGGGGATGAGCGATGGGATGGGGTGGGATGGGAACGGGGGGTCCCCCGGGAGCGGGGGGCGCCTGTTGCCATCTGGGTCGGGCTTTTCCGTTGGGATTCCGCGGGGCAGGGAGGGGTTGGTGGTGTCGGCTGCGGGGTTTTGCTGCTCTCCCACGGGTTTGGGAGGTTTTTGGAGCAGCCGATTTTTGTGGGGGGGGGGATCATTGCGGTGGCTGAGGGGTGTCCCCGTTCCCAAGGGGGGACAGGACCCCCGCGGTCACCCCGGGCTCCGTGCGGGACGTGCAGGACAGGGGACACGGCCCGGGCCCTGCCGTCAGATCTCCCCACCGGCAGCGAAAAGGCCCACTCAGCACAGGCACACACACAAAGGCTTTTTGTGCCTTGTCCCTTTGTGTCCCTTGTCCCCTCCCCGCTGCCCATCCATCGCTTCCACCCCAGACAGCCCCTGAATTTTAACGCCCTCATCCCAGGACGGGCTGGCTGCAGCCTGGAAGGATCCCTGTGGATCCCTGCCTGCTCCCGGATTCCCAATTCCCAATTTTGGTGGTGCCAGGACATCGGGCAGTGCCTTCGGCCGTGGAGCTGCTCCCACCCCGGCCAGATGTGCTGCCAGATGTGCAGCCACAGGGAGCAGCAGTGGGGCTGTGCCGAGCCCTCCCAAACTCATCTCAGGTGTTGAAATTCCAGCTGTTCCTCCAAGGGGAGGTGCCCGTGGCTCTGCCACAGCCCCATTCCCTCTCCCAGCAGCGGCACTGGGAGCTGTGGGACGGAGCCACATCCCCTTGGCCTCATCTGCTGCTCTGGGCAGTGTCCCCTGCCAGGTCCCAAGGCGCTGCCGGGTCCCTGCCCCGTTTTGGGGAGCGTCACTTGTCCCCACCACCTCCCGAGCGGCTCTTTCCGGCTTTGCCCAAGGTTATTCCTGTGGCATCCTCAGAAGGGACCTTTTGTCCCCAGATCCCACATCCCGTCCCTCCGTCTCCTCTCCTGGGTCCCATCCAGCCCCCTCAGGCACAGCTCATTTATTTTGATTTCCTTTCCATTCATCTTCCTTCCCAAAGGCCCCACAGAAGGAGTCTGGGAGGGGGGGGGCTGGAATTCGCTGGTGGGGGGCTGGGATTAGGATGGGGGAATTTTAGGAATGGGGCATCTTTTGGGGCAGAGCTCAGCCCCCAGCGTGGGGCTCGGGGTGGGCGCTTTGGGGGTCCCCAGAAGTGACATTTTGTCCTTGTCCCCGCAGCCGACGCCGGGCCGGAGAGATGGGGCGTCCCCGAACGCCAACGCGCCCCCGGAGGGGGGATCCTTCCCCTGGGTGGGCCCCAAGACGGTGGCGCTGCGGAAGAGCCCCCAGGGGGGGTTCGGCTTCACCCTCCGCCACTTCATCGTGTACCCTCCGGAATCGGCCGTGCACTCGGCCAAGGTGAGCCTGGGATCCCGGGAAAACCCGGGAATGCTGGAGAGGGACGGGGTTGGATGCGGGATGCTCCTGTTTGGGCTGGGGGTGGGCAGGGAGATGAGGAGCGGAGCGTTCGTCACCTGCTTTTTTGGGATTCCTGGAGCTGTCGATGTCCCCATGATCCCATCCTGGGAATGAGGAGCCCATGGAGCTGCTGGAGGATGAGATCTGGGTGAGCAGCACCCATGATCCCACCCTGGGATGGAGGAGCCCCTGGAGCTACTGGAAGATGAGCCCTGGACCAGCAGCACCTCTGGAGACATCCCAGAGCCTTTTGGGATTTGAGATTGTTTGTGGGAACAGAGCGAATCTCTCAGCTCCAAACCGGCATCGCTGGGATCGGCAGGAAAAGGCTCCTCAAGCCAATCGGTGCTGGAGGATTTTCGGCTCCCGTTTTCCCGGCTGTTGGTGGGGATTTTCCGGCTGGATCTGCCCTGGGATCTGTGTCTGGGTCATCCCTCAGGGTGCCGCTTTTTGGGAGGACACGACCCTGGCTTGGCACCTCTGAGCCCCGATCCGGGCAGCGGCTCTTCCCTCAAGGATGGAGAGATCCCGCGGAGCCCCCCAGCGTGGATGGAGAGCCCTCCACACCCCCAGGGATGAGCCAGCTCCACGCTCCTGGAATTTGGAACCCCCTTCTCGCCCCATTTTCTGTGAATGACCGGAGAAGAATCTGGGATCTGTGTGGTCCCACACATCCCTTGGGTGGCTGGGCAGATCCCTGGATGATCCCATCACCCCTGGAGCTCCACAGCTGCCCCACGGCCCCGGGGAAGCGCCATGGGAAGTGAGTCACAGGGTGGGGAGAACCGACTCGCCGGAATCCCCGCTCGCCATCCTCCGGCACCGCCGCTTTTCCCAGGCTCCTCATTCTCCCCCTCCAGCCCCTTCCTGCCTTCCTGCGCCGGGAACACCGAGCGTGACTCCACCGGGGGGGGATTCTTGTCATGGGAACCGCCTCAAGCTCCTCCAAACCCTCTCCCACCTCTCCCAAAGGATCGATCTTTCCCCGCTGGGCACCGGGGCTGAGCCCTGCCCGGACGGGATCACCCGGGGCCGCGTGGGAAGGAGCCGGATCAGCGCCGGGAGCTGGAGATGCTCTTGGAAAGAGGCTGGGAATCGCTCCCGGCCGCCGTGCGAGCGGGGCAGGGCGCGGTGGGGCTGGCTCAGCAGCGGCAGCAGCCGCGGGGGCCGGCAGCTCGCCAGCTCCGGGGGCTGAGTTTCGGTGGCTTGACTCAGCAGGGAGGGGGCCGGGAGCCGCGCTCGCCGCGCTCGCCGCGCTCATCGCCCCGACAGCGGCGCCGCCGGGATGGCCCCGGGGCCGGGAAGGGCTCTGGGGAGCCGCGGGGTGAGGAAGGGCAGGGAGGGGCTGAGTGCGTGCCCGCAGGGGCTCTCGGTGGCCCCACGGTCCCGCTGTGGCCGTGGAATGTGGGTTTTCCTTCCCCCGCCCCGCGATGGGCGCCCCGGAGTGGTGCCGCTGGCTGTCCGCTCCTTGTCGCTGGGAATGTCCCCGCGTCGCGCTGGGATGGACAGTGGTGACTTCCCAGCGCCCTGGAGGGACCTGGCACCTTGGGGACATCAGGGATGTGTCCCCACTGGGTGCGGGGTGGGGCCAGGCCTGGATTCCCGGGCGGGCGTGGAAAAATCGGGCACTGGTGGAGTGAGAATTCCCCTTCCAGGTGCCCGGGTCCCTTTTTGGGGGGGATGTGAGACCTCCCTGTACCCCACCCCAACCTGGAACCCCCTTCCAGGCAGCTGGGGGGTCCCCACGGAGAGATTTGGGTTAAAAGGACAGAGATCTGGCACAATTCCCACCCCACAGGACAGATCGGTGCCCACCAGAGCCCGGGAGGCTGCAGAGATGGGCAGGGACGAGGGATAGGGCGGATCCCTCCCCTGGGACCCCACCGGGCTGTCCCCGGCCGGGCTCGGTGGCCCCGAGGTGAAGGCTGTGATGCCATCCCGGGGCTGGCAGGGCCCCTTTTCACTCCCCGGCCCCAAAGCCGGCCCCAAACCGGCAGCTGAGTGCGGGGGGCTGCGGCGGGTCCCGCGGCCGGGGCTGAGCGGGAGGCCGGATCCGGTGTCAGGCGGTAATTTTAGCCGGGGGCGGCGGAGGGCAGAGGGACGCGCCGGTCCCCCGAGGGGCTTTAGGGACTGCCACCCCTCCGGTCCCCTCGTGGTCCCCTCGTGGTCCCCTCGCGGTCCCCTCGTCACTGCCCCGCCACCAAACCAATGCTTTTCTCTTTTTATTTTGGCAGGAGGAGGAGAATGGGAACCGAGCAGGTGAGCACCGGCATGGGGACCCTGGGGACAGAGTGGCACAGGGTGGCACAGGGACGCGGGAACAGGGGACGCGGCTGTCACAGCTCGCAGCGGGCGTTGCTGCTGTTGTCACCACAGCCCTAAACACCAGCTGGCGGTGAAGCCACACGGCGCTTTGGTGGCAGCTTTGGTGACACTTGGCCCCGGCGATGCGCTCGGTGTCCCCAAACCCCCCGGGGGAGCTTTGCGGGATGTCACACCCGGAGGGGCTGTGGCGTGGCCAGCACCGGCTGCCTGCGAGAGCGGGGTGTTTGGGGACAGGGACGCGGCCCCGCTGTCCCCTCGCGGTGGCTCAGGGTGACGTGAGCGAATGTGAAGGTGTCAGAACGGATCGGCGCTGGCGCGGTGACGCGGCGCCGGGGCCGCGCTCCCGGGGCAGCCGGTGCGGGTGGCGGTGCCAGCTCTGGCACCGGGCGGGGCTGGGGGGCCCCAACCTCACCCCGGGTGGGATTTGGGATCCCTGGTGGGCATTTGGGATCCCTGGTGGGTATTTGGGATCCCCGCTTCGGCTCTCGGGAGTGGCGGGGCCGGGGGTGTGGGGGTGGCGAGGAGGTGACTTCCCCGCCACGGGAGGGTGGCGGCCGTGGCGACAGCTCCCTGACACGCTGTCCCCGCGGAGCAGGTCCCCCCCGGAGCCGCCTGGAGCCCATGGACACGATCTTCGTGAAGAACGTGCGGGAGGACGGGCCGGCGCACCAGGCGGGGCTGCGCACGGGTGAGCGGGGATCCCGGGAATGCTCCGCCTCCTCTGCTCCAGGGATTTTCGTGCTTATTCTGCTCTTTTTTTTCTGGCGTTTCTGCTCTTTTCTGTCCCTTCTCTCTGGGTCTGTGAGCGCTCTGCTCTCTCCGGTTCTGGGGGGCTCAGAGGAGCTTTGGGGTCTCCAGGTTTTGGGGTCTCCCGGTTTTGGGGTCTCCTGGTTTTGGGGTCTCCCGGTTTTGGGGTCCCCTGGTTTTGGGGTCTCCCGGTTTTGGGGTCTCCCGGTTTTGGGGTCTCCCGTTTCTCCCTTTGCCACACGGGATCGGGTGAAAGCTCTGCTCAAACCCTGCTCTGGGTGGCCTTGGGGACATCCAGGTGCCACCACTCCCCCGTGGCGACACTGTCCCCTCCCCGGGCTCTGCAGGTGACCGGCTGGTCAAGGTGAACGGGGAGAGCATCATCGGTAAAACCTACTCGCAGGTGATCGCCCTGATCCAGAACAGGTGAGTGCCCCTCCCGGGATGGGAGGTGACAGGATGGGGACACGTCACAGCAGGCTCTGTCCCTCTGGGTGTCACCAGCATGACAGAGTCCCTGAAGGGCTTGGGTGACCAGGGATAGGTAGCAGTGTGCTGTCACCATCACGTGGGGACAGGGACGTTCATCTCGTGGGGGACCCAGCCTGGTGTGAGCTTGGGGACAGGAGGGGACTGACCCCGTCCAGCCTGACCCCTCTGTCCCCTGTCCCGCAGTGACGATGTGCTGGAGCTCTCCATCATGCCCAAGGACGAGGACATCCTCCAGCTGGTGAGTTTGCCGGGCAGCTGCCTAGGGGACACTTGGGGACACTTGGGGACACTTGGGGACACTTGGGGACACTTGGGGACACTTGGGGACAGGGCTCCACCAGCATCGCTGGGTGCAGAACTGGGAGTACTGGGGCAGGAACAGGGGGGATGTGACCCCTGGATGCGATTTTGGGGGGACATCCTCAGGCACAGCTGAGGGACAAATTGCTCCAGGTTTCAGGGTCTGGCTTATCCTTGGACTCCCGCCCAAGGTGGCTCTGCCACCGGTGAGACACGATCTGAGGGTGACAGCAGCCCTGGCAGGGTGGCCTGAGCCGAGGGTGTCCTGATACCTCTCCAGTCCCATCTTGGATGTTTTGGTGGCTTGTGGGGTCCCCCACTGCTTGTCCCCAGCCTGGGGGTCCCCCTTCCCTTAGGACTGGGGGGTTTTAGAGGGGGGTCCCCACCCGCGCCAGCTCCGGGCCCTGGGAATCCCCCAGCGTGGAGTCAGAGACGCCGTGAAAAGTGAGACGGGCCGGGCGGGATGGCCGAGCCGGGGTATTTTGGGAAGGAGGTGGCATCAGAGGGGAGGGGAGGGGACAGCGGAAGGGCTGCGACTGCCACCGGCGCTGCTCGGAGCCGGGGGGACCCCGCGGGAAAGCGGGGTGGGTGTGGGGGGCTGTGTCCAGCCCAGCTGACCCCACGCGAGCTTTGTTCAGGGGTTGGGGAGTGCAGAGAGCATCCCGAGGGTGGGAATGTAGGGGATTGTCACCCTGTCCCCCCTCCCTGACCCCCTGTCCCCCCAATTCCAGGCCTATTCCCAGGACGCCTACCTGAAGGGCAACGAGCCCTACTCCGGGGGAGCTCAGAGCATCCCCGAGCCCCCTCCCATCTGCTACCCGCGGAAAACCTACCCCTTCCAGGCCCGGGGTGCCGAGCCCACCCCGGGGGACCCCCGCGCCCCCCGCCCGCCCACCACCGGCCCCTCGTCCCCGCTCGGCGCCCGCAGCGACAGCGGCGGCGGCAGCCCCGCGCACCGCCCCGAGGAACCGCAGCCCGGGGGGCCCCCCCCGCGCCCCGCCGCACCCCACGGGCACCCCGGCTCCTTCTCCCACCCCGCCAACGTCGCATCCTCCGCGCCCGACCGCTACGGGATGTCCCCCTCCACCTCCTCCTGCTACGGCGTCCCCAAGCATCTCCCGGAGCACCGGACTCACTGCGGCTTCAAGGAGGGAGCCGGGGGGCTCTCAGGAGCAGGGCGGCCACCTCGGGACGTGTCGCGTGTGCCCGGTCGCCAGGAGTGCCAGCAGGCGCTGTCGCGCTGGTTCTGCAGCCAGGAGCCGCGGCGCAGCGCCTCGGAGGAGCGGCGGCAGCACGCCATGCCCCGCTACCGCAGCGTGTCCCACGACCGCCTGGGCGGCTCCGGGCCCGCGACACAGCGCGGCTGGCCCCACAGCGCCTCGCACGACACCCTGCTGCAGCCCAGCCGCGAGGGATGGCCCCCACGAGCCCGCTCCGACCACTACCTGGGCAGGTACGGGCGCTCCATGGAGGCGCTGGAGCCCAGCGCGCTGCTCTCGCCGCACCTCGACCGCTCGGCGTGGCCGCCCGAGAGGCTCTGCCGGGCCGCTGTCGCTGTCGCCGCCGCCGCTGCAGCCGCCGCAGGGCAGCCCATCCCGCCCGGTTCCTTCGCTGCTTCGTCCTCTTCCTCCTCCTCGTCGCGGGAGCCGGCGCCGGTGCAGAAGCACCCGTCTCAGCCCAACCTGCAGAGCGTGGATGACTCGGGCTACATCGGCTACCGCAGCTACAGCCCGTCCTTCCAGCGCCGCACCGGGCTGCTGCACGCCCTGTCCTGCCGCGACCCGGCCTTCGGTGGGCTGCCCACCTTCAGCATCTCGCAGCGGGCCGTGGCCCCGCTCAGGGACAGCGTGCTCAGCCCCGCCACGCCACCCGCGGCCACCGCGGCGGTGCCCAGCGCGGCCAGGGAGGCGCGGCCGGAGGGCGGCCGAGTGTCCGAGCAGCCGGAGGAGCGCAGGGAGGAGGTGGTGCTGCGGCAGAAGCCGCCCACGGGCCGCAAGGTGGCCGCGCCGCTGCGGCAGATGAACTTCGTGTTCCCCGAGGGGGTGAAGGAGACGGACATTTGTGACCCCGCCGCGGCCGCGGGCAGAGGGGACAGGCCGGGCAACGAGCGGCCGGGCCGGAGAGTGGCTCCCCTGGCGGCCCCCGAGGACTCGCTGGCGTCCATCCCTTTCATCGGTGAGTCCGGAGGGGCTCGCTGGGCACATCCGGGATGGGATTTAGGGGGTTCTGTGCCAGGGAGGGAGCATTTGGGGGTCCTAAGTCCAGAGCCGTGGGCAGCGTGGGGATGGGAAGGGGCTGCACCAGCAGTGTCCCCAATGTCCTGCACCCCACAGTGTCCTGCACCCCACAGTGTCCCACACCCCACAGTGTCCTGCACCCCACAGTGTCCTGCACCCCACAATATCCTGAACTCTCCTGCACCCCACAGTGTGCCACACCCCACAGTGTCCTGCACCCCCTGCCCAGCTGCTGGTGCCATGGGATGGGATGGGATGGGATGGGATGGGATGGGATGGGATGGGATAGGGGTCTCAGGGTTCCTGTGGGTGAGGGTCTGGGTGCCCCAGCAGCTCCTGGGGGTGCGATCGTGTCACCAGCCCAACCCTGACACCTACAAACCCAAAAATGCCGGGGGGTCCCATCAGGGACTTCCCCCACCCCAAACCCCCCTCCAACACCACCCACCCCCCTCACAGACGAACCCACCAGCCCCAGCATCGACCTGAAGGCCAAGCACGTCCCGGCCTCCTCGGTGGTGTCCAGCGCCATGAACTCGGCGCCCGCCGTGGCCACCAGCCCCGCGTCGCCCACCTTCGCCTTTGCCCTGTCCCGGCACTACTCCCAGGACTGCAGTGAGTGCTGGGGAGGGGGAGCCACCCTGGGAGCCCCTCAGGGGAGCAGCCCCCCGCCCCTGAGCCCTGCCCTGCGCCCCCAGGGCTGAGCTTTGCCCCCTCCCCACCGCAGGCAGCATCAAGGCCGGCCGCCGCTCCTCCTACCTGCTGGCCATCACCACCGAGCGCTCCAAGTCCTGCGACGACGGCCTGAACGCGTTTCGGGATGAGGGGAAGATCCTCAGGTAGGGCTGGACCCCCCTCCCCAGTCCCATCATCCCCCCCGTCTCCCACCTCCCCCTGCTGACGGGGGCTGCTCTCCCCCCAGGAGGATGCCCAGCCGGGTCCCCAGCCTCCGCATGCTGAGGAGCTTCTTCACCGATGGGGTGAGTTCTGTTCCCTAAAAAACCGGGCGGCTTTCCCGGTGGATCGGCGGGTGCTGGTGGCCTCACCCCGACCCCTCCCTCCGTCCCCTCGCAGTCTCTGGACAGCCTGGGCACGTCCGAAGACGCCCGTTCCAAAAGACACTCGACCTCCGACCTCTCGGACGTGCCGTTCAGCGTCGTGAGGAAGGAGGGCTGGCTCCACTGCAAGCAGATCCTCACCAAAAAGGGGAAGGTAGGCGGGCTCTGCCCCCCACGGCCGCCCCGCGCGGGGAGGGGGCCGCTCCCTGAGGCCGCCGCTCCATCCCTTCTCCCCGCAGAAGGTCGGTGGAGGCATCCGGCAGTGGAAGCGCGTCTTCGCCGTGCTGCGCACCCACTCGCTGTACCTGTGCAAGGACAGGCGGGAGGCGGTGACCTGCGCCCCGGCCCCAGGTGAGGAGGAGCCGCCGATCAGCATCCAAGCGTGCCTGGTGGACATCTCCTACAGCGAGACCAAGAGGAAGCACGTCTTCCGCCTGACGACCGCTGACTTCTGTGAATATCTCTTTCAGGCAGAGGATCGGGAAGACATGCTGGCCTGGATCAAAGTCATCAGGGAGAACAGCAAGGCTGAGGGCGAGGTGAGAGCCACATGGGGCTCCCGGCTGCCTCTGGCTCTCCCGGCACTAACCGCCTCGGCTCTCTCCGGCTCTTTGCCTTGTGCTGCTTCCCCAGGCCACGGCCAGGCCCGTGCCGTGCTCCCAGGGGTGCACGGGGGCTCCAAGAAGAGCGTGGCTCCACGGCCTCGGCTGGGGCAGGGTGCGTGGGGTGCTCGGCCGAGGGGCCGTGGCTCTCCAGGCGGGGCCAATGCCAGATCCGGCGTGTCGGTGTCTGGTTGCGCGGTGGCAGAGGAGCCTGTGTGGCTCTGCCAGGGTGTGACGTGGCTTTGGTGAGGTGTGACGTGGTTCTGCCATGATGTGACGTGGCTGTGCCATGGTGGGGCTTGTCCCTGCCATGGTTTGATGTGGCTGTGCCATGGTGCAGTGTGGCTCTGCCATGCTGTGACATGGCTGATGCCATGGTGTGATGTGGCAGTGCCATGGTTTGATGTGGCTGTGCCATGGTGTGATGTGGCTGTGCCATGGTTTGATGTGGCTGTGCCGTGGTTTGATGTGGCAGTGCCATGGTGTGATGTGGCTCTACCATGCTGTGACGTGGCTGTGCCATGGTTTGATGTGGCTCTGCCACGCTGTGATGTGGCTGTGCCACGCTGTGACGTGGCTGATGCCATGGTGTGATGTGGCTGTGCCACGGTTTGATGTGGCTGTGCCATGGTGTGATGTGGCTCTACCATGCTGTGACGTGGCTGTGCCATGGTTTGATGTGGCTCTGCCACGCTGTGATGTGGCTGTGCCACGCTGTGACGTGGCTGATGCCATGGTGTGATGTGGCTGTGCCACGGTTTGATGTGGCTGTGCCATGGTGTGATGTGGCTCTACCATGCTGTGACGTGGCTGTGCCATGGTTTGATGTGGCTCTGCCACGCTGTGATGTGGCTGTGCCACGCTGTGACGTGGCTGATGCCATGGTGTGATGTGGCTGTGCCACGGTTTGATGTGGCTGTGCCATGGTGTGATGTGGCTCTACCATGCTGTGACGTGGCTGTGCCATGGTTTGATGTGGCTCTGCCACGCTGTGATGTGGCTGTGCCACGCTGTGACGTGGCTGATGCCATGGTGTGATGTGGCTGTGCCACGGTTTGATGTGGCTGTGCCATGGTGTGATGTGGCTCTACCATGCTGTGACGTGGCTGTGCCATGGTTTGATGTGGCTCTGCCACGCTGTGATGTGGCTGTGCCACGCTGTGACGTGGCTGATGCCATGGTGTGATGTGGCTGTGCCACGGTTTGATGTGGCTGTGCCATGGTGTGATGTGGCTCTACCATGCTGTGACGTGGCTGTGCCATGGTTTGATGTGGCTCTGCCACGCTGTGATGTGGCTGTGCCACGCTGTGACGTGGCTGATGCCATGGTGTGATGTGGCTGTGCCACGGTTTGATGTGGCTGTGCCATGGTGTGATGTGGCTCTACCATGCTGTGACGTGGCTGTGCCATGGTTTGATGTGGCTCTGCCACGCTGTGATGTGGCTGATGCCGTGGTTTGATGTGGCAGTGCCATGGTGTGATGTGGCAGTGCCACGGTGTGATGTGGCAGTGCCATGGTGTGATGTGGCAGTGCCATGGTGTGATGTGGCTGTGCCGTGGTGTGACTTGTCCCTGCCATAGTTCGATGTGGCTGTGCCATGACCTGGCTTGTCCCTGCCATGGTTTGGCGTGTCCCTGCCATGGTTTGACGTGGCTCAGCTCATGGAGAGATGTCCGGGCACGGCGCCCTCGTGGTGCTGCCGCGGCTGAGCCCTCCCCGGGCAGCCGTGGGCTGTGTGAGGTCACTCGGGTCTGAGATGGGCACAGCCGCCCCCAGGGCCACTCTGGGCTCCAGTGGGGGATGGCGGGGTGGCCGTGCCAGCGCTGGGCTGGCCACGGTGACGCGGTGGCTCGGTTTGGTGTCAGCGGTCACGCCACGTTGGTGGCAGGCTCCATCCCCGGTGGGCGCGTTGAGCTCAGAGCAATCCCTGGTTGTGGCACAGCCCCGTGCTGGAGGGCACAGGGAGCGCGATGGGAATGGTGCTGCCAGGTTGGAACCGGGTGATGCTGCCAGGGTGGAACCGGACGGTGGTGCCAGGTTGGAACTGGATGGTGGTGCCAGGTTGGAACCGGACGGTGGTGCCAGGCTAGAAATGGACAGCATTGCTGTGGCTGGAACTGGACGGTGCTGCCAGGTTGGAACTGGACGGTGGTGCCAGGTTGGAACTGGACAGTGGTGCCAGGTTGGAACTGGACGGTGGTGCCAGGTTGGAACTGGACAGTGCTGCTGTTATTGGAACTGGACAGTGCTGCTGTGGTCAGAACTGGATGCTGCTGCCGGGTCGGAACTGGACGGTGCTGCTGAGTTAGAACTGGATGGTTCTGCTGGGTCAGAACTGGACATTGCTGCCGGCTTAGAGCTGGACAGTGGTGCCGTGGTTGGAACTGGACAGTGGTGCCGTGGTTGGAACTGGACAGTGGTGCCATGGTTGGAACTGGACAGTGGTGCCGTGGTTGGAACTGGACAGTGGTGCCGTGGTTTGAACTGGACGGTGCTGCCGGGTCGGAACGCGCTGAGTTTTCTGGGCAAACCCCAGCACTGTGCTGCTGTCAGGAGCATCCCATGGGGATGGCTCCGTGCCCGTGGAGGCGGCGTGGGTCCATGGAGGTGTGCGTGCCATGGAGGGACACTCCTGTGTCCAGCTCGGACCCCGCTCCGTGACCTGGAGCAGTGGTCAGCGCTGCGGCCATGAGCACCGGCGGGCACCGGCCGTGCCAGGGCAGCGGGGACCTGGTGCTGCCCTTGCCCGGTGCCCGGCGCGGTGCCCGGCCGAGCGTGGACTTGCCTGGGGCTGTCCGGCGGACGCGCTGCTCAAGCTCTCCCTTCCCCTCTTCTCTCTGCCTCCCCAGGACCCCGGTTTTGCCAGCCAAGCCCTTATCAGCAAGAAGTTAAACGACTACCGGAAAGTGAGGTACGGACCGGGGTGGTGGGCACCGAGACCCCCGGAGCGTTGGGCACCCGGGGGGTGACGGTGACGGTGACAATGACGGAGCAGAGCCGGCGGCTCCGCGGATGGGGCGGTGATGGAAGAGCCGCCCGCACCCGGCTCGGCTTGGGCTCAGCCGAAGCGGCTCCCGGCACTTTTAACCGGGCTCGGAGCAGCTCGGTGCTCCCCGGGGATGCCGGGAAGGCTGCGAGCGATGCCGGCAGCGTTTACCGGGAGGTTTTGTGTCGCGCTGGTGGCCCCGGCTGAGCCCTCCCCGCTCTCCCTGCAGCCCTGCGGGCACCAAGCCCGACTCGTCACCCAAGGGCCCTCGCGGGCTGGGGATCCGAGCCGAGTTCCTGAAGCAGACGGGAACCAGCGCGCCCCGGTCCCCCCGGCAGGACGCGGCTGTCACAAAAGGTGCGTGTGACACCCCAGGACACCAAACCGGGGGCGCTCTGTGTCCCCCCCCCAGGGCTGCCGTGGTGTTTATGCCTGTAGGGTTCCTCTTCCCGTTTATCCCAAGTGATCCTGTGGGGTTTTTCCCCCCTCCCAGATGAAAGCAGCTCCCAAAAAACCCCGTGGGGCATCAACATCATGAAGAAGAACAAGAAATCAGCGCCGCGCGCCTTCGGCGTGAGGCTGGAGGATTGCCAGCCCGCCCCGGACAACAAGGTACGGCCATGCCACCACCACCACCGGCCCTCGGGGACCCTGGCCAGCCCTGTCATCCCCTGAGCCCGTCCCTGTCCCCACAGAACGTCCCTCTGATCGTGGAGGCGTGCTGCAAGGTGGTGGAGGACCGGGGGCTGGAGTACATGGGCATCTACCGCGTGCCCGGCAACAACGCCGTGGTGTCCAGCCTGCAGGAGCAGCTCAACAAGGGAGCCACCGAGATCAACCTGCAGGACGAGGTGAGGGCGGGGCGGGTGGCTGTCCCCAAGGCTGGCCCTGTCCCGGTCCCCATCCCGATCATGCCTGTGGAATGCTCTGCTGGTCTGTGTCACCGTCCCTGTCCCCGTCATGGTCCCAGTCCTTGTTATCATCGTTGTCCGCATCATCGTCTTTGTCCCCCATCATCATCCTGGTCCTTGTTATCATCCTTGTTCCTGTCATTATCCGTGTCCCCATCCTCTGTGTCCCCATCATCCCTGTTTCTGTCATCATCCTTGTCCCCATCATCCCTGTCCCCATCATCACCCCTGTCCTCATTATTGCTGTCCCCATAATCCCTGTCCCCACCATCCCTGTCTCCATCACCCTTGTCCCCATCACCCCTTGTCCCCATCATCATTGTCCCCATCATCATCCCTATCATCATCCCTGTCCCCATCATCCCTGTCCCCATTATCCCTGTCCCCGTTATCCCTGTCCCCATCACTCCTTGTCCCCGTTATCCCTGTCCCCACCATCCATCCCTGTCCCCATTGTCCCCATTTCCATCCCCGTGACGTCCCTGGAGTGGCAGGGCCGCCTAGCGGTGGCTGCCAGCGCTGCAGGTGACATCCTAGGAACACTTTTGTCCCCACGCCGCTGCGGTGGCTCAGGGCTTTCCCTGCCTGTCGCCTGTCCCTGCTTTGGGGACTTCACGCCGCTGGCCCCTGCGTGTTCGTGGTTGTCCCTCTGAGCAGCCTCTTCTGTCCCCTGCAGCGGTGGCAGGACCTGAATGTCATCAGCAGCCTCTTGAAGTCCTTCTTCCGAAAGCTGCCCGAGCCCCTCTTCACCGACGGTGAGTCCCTGTCCCCTGGGTGGCCACCAGAGCCCCCTGGGTGGCCACCAGTGACCCTGTGCCAGGAAGCCCCAGACCCCATCCCTGCTGTGTTGGGGACACCTCCCCAGACTGTGCGACACAGCCACCCATGGTGGGGGGCAATGCAGACCCCCTGTCCCCCGTGGCCACCTGAGCCCCCTGAGTGGCCACCAGGCAGCCCCAGACCCCATCCCCGCTGTGCTGGGGACAGGTCCCCAGACTCTGTGACAGCCACCCGAGCTGGGGGACAATGCAGACCCCCCCGTGACCGAGTCCCCTTGTCCCTCCTTGCCCTGCAGTGGGACCAGCACTGTGACCCTTCCTCAGGATCTCCAGCGGGTGTCCCCGACTCTGGGAGGGTGGCCTGTCCCCTCGGGGGTGGCCTGTCCCCTCCAGCCAGCTGTGACACCCCCGCGTCCCTTTTTCAGATAAATACAACGACTTTATCGAAGCCAACCGCATCGAGGACGCCAGCGAGAGGATGAGGACCCTGCGGAAGCTGGTAGGGACACGGGACAGGGACACGGGTGGGGACAGCACCCTGGAGCCCCCCTGGGGTGGGGACAGCCAGCAGAGGGGTGACAGCGCCTCCCCACAGATCCGGGACCTGCCAGGCCACTACTACGAGACCCTCAAATTCCTGGTGGGTCACCTGAAGACCATCGCTGACCACTCGGAGAAGAACAAGGTACTGACCCCCTGCCCCACTCTGGGAACCTCCTGCCCCACCCGGAGCCCCCCCAGGTGGGGCAGGACCGCAGCTGTGACCCCGCTCTGGTGGCAGATGGAGCCCCGAAACCTGGCGCTGGTGTTCGGCCCCACGCTGGTGCGGACGTCCGAGGACAACATGACCGACATGGTGACGCACATGCCCGACCGCTACAAGATCGTGGAGACCCTCATCCAGCACGTGAGTGGCACCCCTGGGTGGGTGAGGGGGCAGAAAACGGGGGGGATCTGCCCCCCAGGAATGGGGACGGAGCCCCTGACCCCTGTCCCATGTCCCCCACAGTCAGACTGGTTCTTCAGTGACAAGGAGGACAAGGGTGAGAAGGTGAGTGCTGTCCCCACTCAGGGGGGGTTTCTGTGGGTCGGGGGGGTGGTGCAGACCCCCAAATGGGAGCTGGGGGGGCTGTTGGCACCCCCTGATCCCCTTTTTCACCCCGCAGACCCCCGTGGATGAGAAGGAGGCTCAGTCCGTGCCCAACATCGAGTACCTGCTGCCCAACATCGGCAGGACCACGGCGCCCGGCGATGCCGCAGGTGAGGGCCAGCGCCCGCGACATCACCTGTGACATCATCCGTGACATCACCTGTGACATTGTCCCCCCCGCTCCTGGCACCTCGGGGTGCCCCTTCCACCTCTCTGTCACCCCCTGCCCACCTCTGTGGTCACCCAGCCCGGCTCGCCACAGTCACGGCCAACCTGTGTGTGCTGGAGCGGGACATCCCGGCGCCCTCCTCTCGGAAAAACGGGAACGACCCCTCTGGGGGTGCCCGACGAGCCCCCTGCCCACCCTGTCCCTGTCCGGTGGCCACTCCTTGTCCCTCAGGGCAGCGCCCACTCCCCTCCGCGGGACCCCCGCGCTGCCAAACCCGGAGCCCGGGAGCCTTTGACGTTGGACTGATTTCTTACCGTTCTTTCCTTGAACTTCTCTGTGCTGTCCTCTTCCTCCTCCTCCTCCTCTTCCTCCTCCAGCGGATCTCCTCGAGAGCTAGAGCGGGTACAGTCTGATCCCGGGTGCATTGCTCACGCACTAACCCTCAGGGGGACCACGAGAGAGCGGGAGCAGGCTGGGGACAGAGGGAGGGGAGGGGACCCTGTCCTGCCTGGCACTGTCCCCAGGGTCCCCAAATCCTTGTCACATCATCAGCCAGAACCCGTGGTGGCATCTGGCTGCAGGGATGGGTGTAGGGTGTCCCAGAATCCTCAAATTTTGGGGTCCCAAAGCCCCGGGGGGAGGGTCTGCACCCCCTTTCTGCCTCCCCCTCTCTCGTTGTCAGCGGCTGCTAACCCCGTCCCGGGCATGCGGGGCGGGAGCGGGGTCTGTGTCCTTGTCCTTGTCCTTCACACGGTGGCAGCAGGGCCAGCCAGGTCTGCCTGTCCCCGCTCTGTCCCCTCTGTGTCCCCTCTTCACCCCGTAACCCCCCTGCCTGTCCCAGCCCCCTCGGGCACAGCCCGCCCCAGACCCCGCTCCGAGGCCTGGGTGTGGCACGGTCCCGGTGACGCGGCGGTGGCGGCGCCCTGTCCCTGTCCCCTCTGTGGCCGCGGGAGGGTTGGGGTCCCGCCGCGGGGGTCGCGGCTGTGTGTCCTGGCTGTGTGTGCCTGCGTGTGTCCCCTTTGTCCCCACGGCCCGCCCTGGGCGAGCAATGCCAGGGACCCCCCCCCGGGACCACCGGAGCCCCTCCTGGCACGTCCTGACGGGTGTGACAGTCCCGGCATGTCCCCGTCCTGGTTTGGGGGAACGGAGCAGCGTCCCCAGCTCGACCCCAGACCCCTCCCCAGCACATCCCTCCCCTCCAGGACCCCTCTAACCCCCCTCTCCCCTCTGCTTTCCAGGCTCCACCCGCAGCGGCTCCGCCAAACCGAAGGTGAGAGGGATCCCGGGCTGGGGGTGGCGGGATGGGGACGCGGGGATGGCGACACTCAGTCCTTGTCCTTGTCGCCACCACCGCTGACCCCGCTGTCCCCGCGTCCCCAGGGCACGTGGCCGTCGCGCAAAGCGCCGCCGCACCGGGAGCTCCTCGCCATCCCCTTCGTCTCGGCCGCCGCCCGCAAGAGGAAGAAGAGGAGAGAGGCCGAAGGCGTTGGGAGCAGCACCGACGACGACGCGGAGCGCAGGGACAGCCCGGGCCGGCAGCAGGAGCAGGAGGGCCCCGCGGTGGCACCGGGCAAAGCGCCCCGCGGCACCGGCACCGGCAGCAGCACCGACACCGAGCCGGCGGCTCCGAACCCGGCCGGGATGGAGCGGGAATGCTCCGCTCGATGCTCCGAACCGGCACCGGACGCTCGGTCCATCGTGTCCGGCTACTCCACGCTGTCCACCATGGACCGCAGCCTGTGCTCCGAGGTGCACTCGGTGGCCGGGAGCCGCGGGGAGGAGGCGGACGACGAGCGCAGCGAGCTCAGCCACATGGAGACGGACACCGAGAGCCGCGAGGGAGCCCGGCCGAGGGCTGGACACGCCGGGAGTGGGACAGGCGACGAGGACAAGTCACCCGTGGGCCGCCCTTCCTTCAACTCGCACCGCCTGATCCAGTGCGACACGCTGGCCCGCAGGAAGCTGGGGCGGCCGCGGCCGGCCGGCGACACCTCCGCGGTGGCCAGCGGCGACGAGCAGAGCTGGGTGGCCCCAGGGCGACCGTCGCTGCGGGAGCAGCTCCGGCAGCACCTGCGGGGCTCCGCCGATGACATGGGGGTCCGCCTGCGCCGGGCGCACTCCCCCGAGACCCGCCGCAAGAAGAGCAGCTGGCGCCGCCACACTGTCGTGGTGCCCGGTGGCCTCAAGGACCTCAATTTTAACGAGTGGAAGGACCCGCGGGGACTCGAGGGGACGCCGGGACCCTGTCGCGACAAGGACTCGGGGCTCAGCAGCTTGGAGTCCACCAAAGCCCGGCCCGCTGTCCCCGCCCCGGCCCCGCCTGGCACTGCAGGGCCGGGCACGGCCACCAAGAGTCCCCCGGGTAGTCCCGGTCCCCCGGTGTCCCTGCGCTTCCCGCAGTGTCGCTGACCCCCTCCCTCGGCCAGTGTTTAATTTAAGGACTGTCCCTTGTCCCTGTATTTAATTGTGCTCCGGACGAGCTGCTGTTGTTATTTAACAGATCCTGGTGGCCCCGCGCTGGTGGGGACAAAGCCACCTCGTCCCCTACGCTTTGGGGACCAGCGGGCGGTGCCACCGCACGGTGCCCCAGCCCCCGGGCAGTGCTGGGAGGGGCGTGCGGGCTCACGGGGACTGTCCCCAGTGGTGGCCCTGCTGTCCCCAGCCGCGGCGGAGCGAAGTGCGGGCACTTCCCTGGGAGCTGCGGCTGCTCCGGCTGGGGATGTCCCTCGGGCTGGGGACACAGGGGACTCTGGGGACCTCGGTGTCAGGGACCTTCTGTGTGCTGGGGGGGACCCTGGGGACCCTGGGGACCTCGGTGTCAGTGACCCCTGTGTTGGGTGACCCTGGGGACCTCGGTGTCACAGACCTTCTGTGTGCTAGGGGGACCCTGGGGACTCTGGGGACCCTGGGGACCTTGGGGACCTCGGTGTCAGTGACCCCTGTGTTGGGTGACCCTGGGGACCTTGTCAGAGACCTCTGTGTTGGGGACCTTGGGGACCCTGGTGCCACAGACCCTTGCTCTAGGGGACCCTGGGGACATCAGGGTCAGAGACCTCTGTGCTGGGGACACTGGCCACCTCAATGTCAGAGACCCCTGCGCTGGGGACCTTGGGGACCTCTGTGTCACAGACCCTTGCTCTAGGGGACCCTGGGGACCTCAGGGTGAGAGACCCCTGCCCTGGGGACCCTGGGGACCTTGGGGACCTTGGGGACCCTGGTGTCACAGACCTCTGTGCTGGAGACCTCGGTGCAAGAGACTCCTGCTCTGGGCCACTCTGGGGGACTCTGGGGGACTCTGGGGACCTCAGGGGCCCTGGGGACCTCGATGACAGACCCCTGCCCTGGGGACCTCAGGGACCCTGGGGACCTTGTCAGACACCCCTGCCCTGGGGACCCTGGGGACTCTCCACGCCCTGAGCACCTTGGGGACCTCAATGTCAGAGACCCCCCCCCCGTGTGCTGGGGTCCCTTGGGGACCTCAGCGCTGTCACCCTGACCTGGGAGGACCCCGAGGAGGGGCTGGCACTGAGAGGGGACACCCCACGGCAGGCGGCGGGGGGGGGACACTGCCATCCTTTACCCCCCAAGAGACCGCGGCCACCACCCCGCGACACCGCAATGTCCCTGTCCCCTCCCATCGCCGTCCCCTTCCTGCCCCCCTAGGCCAGAAGCACTTTAGGAAGGGGACGCGGGGACACGCGGAGGGAGGGGGGGGGACTCAAGTGCCACCAACGCGGTGGCCTCGTGTCGCACACCCAGCCACCGCCTCTCTCTCCGTGTCGTTCTCATACTTTATGCAAATATTTGCTGTAAAGTCGGTTTGTTTTTGGGTTTTTTTTTTTTGTTTTGTTTTATTTTGATTTTTTTTCGGGGTTTTCTCGGTCCGTTCTCCCCTGTAAATATCGTCTCCTCCCCTGTAACATATCCCAAAGGATTTATAAGGAATTTTTTAAAGAAGTTTTTGCTCAGCGGAAAGGCCAGCCCCGCCCCAGGGGACGTGCTGGACCAGTGGTGACTTTTTAAAACCCTCCTGCATGTCCCCCCCCCCCCCCCAACAAAAAAATTCCATCCCCAATCCCCATTCCCGGGATGGGATCTGCAAAAACTGCAAAAAAAAACCCCTCAAACAGACCCAAAAAATCCTGCTTTGCCCTCCCCACCTCCAGTCCTGGTCTATATATTGGAAATAAACTGGTTATTCAAGGTTGTGTTGGTTTAAATATTGTTTTTTTGGAGGGTAGGGTGGGTGGAGATCTCAAATTCGCGGTGCTGGGAATTTTTATATTTTTAATATTTAAAATATTTTCTATTTTAAATATTATTTTTAATATTTATATGTTTTAATATATTTTATATCTTAATATTTATATATTATATATTTTATAATTTCATTATATTTTAAATTTTTTATATCCTTAGTAATACATCCATTATATTTAATATCTTTTATATTATTAATTATTTTATTTTTGTATTTTTAAAATAATATTATAATTTTTAGATTTTTAGATTTTTAGATTTTTAGATTTTTAGATTTTTAGATTTTTAGATTTTTGGATTTTTAGATTTTTAAATTTTATTAATTTTATAATCTTTAATTCTTATAATTCCCATAATTTTAATAATTTTTATTTATTTATTCAAAAATAAATATAAACGAAAACTCTAAAATTAAATTTTTTTTGGTATTTTTATAGGTTATTTTATTTTTATTTTTATTTTTATTTTTATTTTATTTTAATTTTTATTTTAATTTTTATTTATTTTTATTTTTATTTTATTATAAATTTTAATATATTATATAAATTATTCAATTTCATTTTATTTATTATAATTATATTTTATTTGTATATTATATTATTAATTATACTTTATAATCATTATTTATTATCTATTTTATTTTTCATTTTAATTTTTTATTTTATTTTTATTATATTTTATTTATTCGATATTTATTTTTATTATAATAATTTTATTTACATTTTATTTTATTTTATAAATATAAATTTTTAATTATTATTACGATTTATAATATCATTTTTTAATTTATTTTTATTTATTTTATTATTATTTATTTTCTACTCTTATTATTTACTTATATAAATACTATTTGAAGATTATATTGATCACGAGGATCAATCCCTTTCTCCGAGAACATAAGAGAAGAAACAACATAACTGGCGGACACCCCCACCAAAATCCTCAATTTTGGGAGGGCGCAAACGAGACAAAAAGAGCAGAAAGACACAAAAATAATAAAAAAAATGTAATTTTATTAAAGCCAGACACTCTGATAGAAAAGAAAAATTAGAAAGGGGGGAAAAAAAAAAAGGAAAAAAATTAAGAATAAAAAGCAACCCTTTTGTCACGGGAAATTACGACGGTCACACACAACTACCCATGGCATCCACGGCGACACGGGGGACACGGCGGGATGGGGGGGGGTGGCACAGGGTGGCGCGGGTCCCCTCCCCCCCTCCCCCGCCTCCCCCTGTGCGAGGCTTTTTTTTCAAACTTTTTCTTCATTTTTTTCCTTTTTTTTCCTCCGTTTTCACCTTTTTTTTGTCCTTTTTATTTCCTTTTTTTGGTATTTTTTTCTTCGTTTTTTCCCATTTTTTTTCCTCCGTTTTCACCTTTTTTTTGTCCTTTTTATTTCCTTTTTTTTGGTATTTTTTCTTCATTTTTCCCTTTTTTTTCTCCGTTTTCACCTCTTTTTTTGTCCTTTTTATTTCCTTTTTTTTTGTATTTTTTTCTTCATTTTTCCCTTTTTTTTCTCCGTTTTCACCTTTTTTTTTGTCCTTTTTATTTCCTTTTTTTTGTATTTTTTTTCTTCATTTTTTCCCATTTTTTTCCTCAGTTTTTTCCCATTTTTTCCCTCCGTTTCCACCTCTTTTTTGTCCTTTTTATTTCCTTTTTTTTGGTAATTTTTTCTTCATTTTTTTCCTCTTTTTTCTCCTTTTCCACCTCTTTTTTGTTCCTTTTATTTCCTTTTTTTTGGTAATTTTTCTTCGTTTTTTCCCATTTTTTCTTCGTTTTTTCCCATTTTTCTTCCTCCGTTTTTCCCATTTTCCCCTCCATTTCCACCTCTTTTTTGTTCCTTTTATTTCCTTTTTTTTGGTACTTTTTTCTTCGTTTTTTCCCATTTTTTCTTCGTTTTTTCCCATTTTTTCTTCGTTTTTTCCCATTTTTCTTCCTCCTTTTTTCCCATTTTCCCCTCCATTTCCACCTCTTTTTTGTCCTTTTTATTTCCTTTCTTTTTGATAATTTTTTCTTCATTTTCCCCCATTTTTTTCCTCCATTTCCACCTCTTTTTATCCTTTTTATTCCCATTTTTTTTTGATAACTTTTTCTTCATTTCCCCCTTTTTCCCCCTCCATTTCCACCTCTTTTTTTTCATCCTTTTCATTCCCTTTTCCAAAACAGTTCACGAGAAAATTCATGCGGAAAAAAGAGAGACACACACACACGACGGCGTAGAAACCCCAAAAACAGCTCGAAAGAGACCCAAAAAATCGCTTTTTTTCCCTTTTTTTTGCGGTTTTTCCCTTTTCCTCCTCAATTCCTTCTTCTTTTTTTGTCCTTTTCGAAATCTTTGCCTTTCTTTTATTATTTTTATTTCATTTTGAAGCAACATCCAGACGAGAAAAGCGGGGGGAGCTCATGCAGCGGGCGCCTCCGGCTCATGCACGATGCGGGCCGCGCTTGGGTTTTGGGCTTTTTTTGTGCTTTTGAATCATTTTCCTCTTTTTTTTTGTCTTTTTTTCTCACCTCGGTCTGAACCGAGTTGGTTTTGGTTTGAATTTGGATTTTTTTGGGGTTTTTTTTTTTTTTGTGTTTTTTCGCTTGCGTTCGGCGAGGGATTTTTGCACGATGCCATGAAAAGGGACGGACGCACACGCACGCGGGGACGCCACGCTCACGGGGACACCGGCCGGGGAAAGGACTTGATGGACACTTGGGGCTTGCCACCCCTACAACCTGGCGTGTCACCCCTCAGCCAGCGCTGTTCACCTCCCTGGCTTGTCCTTTGTCACTCCTGCTACACGAGAGATCGGGATGAGGGGAACCACACTCATGGGCCACACCGGCCGGAAACGGGACATCTGGGACAGTTGCCGGGGCCTGGCCACCCCCTCACCTGGCGTTTGTCACCCCTCAGCCAGACGCTGTACACTCCTCACCAGCGCTTCACCCCTGGTCGTCATTTGTCACCCTCATGTCCACCCCCGTGCTCGCACTGATGCTGCCACGAGACACCACGCTCACGGGGACACCGGCCGGGGAAAGGGGACATTGGGGACAGCTTGGGGCTTGCCACCCCCTCACCTGGCGTTGTCACCCCCTCAGCCAGCGCTGTCACCTCCCTGGCTTGTCATTGTCACCTCCCTGCTCTACACCGAGCTCGGATGAGGGGACACCACACTCATGGGGACACCGGCCGGGGAAACGGGACATTGGGGACAGCTTGGGGCCTGCCACCCCCTCACCTGGCGTTGTCACCCCCTCAGCCAGCGCTGTCACCTCCTCAGCCAGCGCTGTCACCCCCGGGTTCGTCATTGTCACCCTCTGTCACCTCCCTGCTCTGCACTGAGCTGGGATGAGGGGACACCACGCTCATGGGGACACCGACCGGGGAAAGGGGACATTGGGGACAGGTCAGGGCCTGCCACCCCCTCGCCTGGCGTTGTCACCCCCTCAGCCAGCGCTGTCACCCCCTGGCTCGTCATTGTCACCCTCTGTCACCTCCCTGCTCTGCACGGGTGACACCGAGATGGGACGAGGGAACTGGGGACAAAGTGGGGGTGGGGCCTCCCCAAAATGTGTGACAGCTCGGGGACACCGGGGTGGGGACACTGGGGTTGCACTAAGGACAGCCCCCCTCCCCCATGTCAATTTTGAGGGTGTCCCCATGGAGGATGGCACTTGTCACCTCCCCATGTGGGTATCCAAAAAGGGGGTGGCAATTGTCACCCCCATGACATTTTTGAGGGTGGCATTGTCACCTCTCAATGTGGATGTCCCCAAAAGGAGTGGCAATTGTCACCCTCCCCATGTCATTTCCGTGGGTGTCCCCACAGGGGTGGCATTGTCACTCCCCAATGTGGATGTCCCCAAAGCGAGTGCCAATTGTCACCTCCCATGACATTTTTGAGGGCGGCATTGTCACCTCCCGAATGTCATTTTTGAGGGCGTCCCCACGGGGGTGGCATTGTCAGCCCCCAAAGTGGATGTCCCCAAAAGGAGTGGCAATTGTCACCCTCCCAATGTCATTTCTTAGGGTGTCCCCACGAGGGTGCCATTGTCACCCCAATGTCATTTCCGAGGGTGTCCCCACGAGGGTGCCATTGTCACCCTCCCCATGTCATTTCCGAGGGTGTCCCCACGAGGGTGGCATTGTCACCTCCCCAATGTCATTTCCGAGGGTGTCCCCACGAGGGTGCCATTGTCACCCCCAATGTCATTTCCGAGGGTGTCCCCACGAGGGTGCCATTGTCACCTCCACACCCGCCAGCAGCGGCGAACGGGAGCTGTCACCGCTCCCCCCCCACCCCGAGGGTGACACAGGGTGACACAAAGCGACACCGCGTGGCGGGAGGGGGGGGAGGCGACAGCGCCAGGTGCCACCCCCCGGCCTGTCCCCAGGAGCTGCGGCTTTGCTACAGTGAATTCACTTTGGTACCGAGAGAACGAACTCAAAAGAATCAGAATTCAAATTATTCAAAATTAAATTAATTAAAAAAAAAAAAGAAAAAAAGCATCAAGTGACTGCTATTGCTGCTGGCACTGGGGGGACGGGCCAGGGGTGTCCCCAGGGCCACCAGGACCTGGGGACAGGGGGTGGGGACAAGGAAAAGACTCAGCGCGAAGCTCTAAACCTAAGCAGGGATTTCAAATCCACCCCTTTTTTTTTTTAAATAATTCCGGACGTGATTTAATTTTTTTTATTTCTCTTTTCTTTTTCTTTTTTTTTTCATTTTTTTTTTAAAGTTTTTTTTATTCTTCTTCTTCCCCCTCTTTAAATATTTCTCTATAAGATTTCTATTAACGTATATTATATATATATATATAGAGTAAAATATTTTTAAAAACAATATAAAATGTTAAGACACTTCAACTTAAATGTAAAGAGTTGCTTTTGTCGGTTTTTTTTTTTTGCAATCCGAAGAAATTGCATCGTGAAATATTTAATTTAATTTTTTTTTTTCCTTTTTTTTCTTTTTTCTTTCTTTTTTTTTTTGGTTTTTTTTGTTTTTAGGTTGGATTTTTTTTTTTGGCTTTTTTGGGTTTTTTTTCGCTTGTGTTTTCGCTTTGTTCTTCCAAAAAAAAAAACAAACAAAAAGGCTCTCGTTTCTTCTGTACAAAAATGATCGAGATACAAAAAAAAAAATTAAAAAAAAAATCCGAAACTAAACCGAAAAAAAAACCCCGAAATCGGAGGAGAGGGAGGGGAAAGGAAGAGAAAAGGAATTGGAATGAAAAAAAAAAACCGACCCAAAAACGGAAATAATCAACCCAAGGACGAAACGGAGAACGGAAGGAGTGATCGGATCTCGTGTTGCACACGCAGAGCACACGCACGCACACGGCTGGGCACGCCTGGGCACACCTGGGCACACCTGGGTATACCTGGACACACCTGGGCACACCTGGAGTGCACCTGGACACACCTGGGTTACACCTGGGCACACCTGGGCACAGCTCGGTATACCTGGAGTACACCTGGGCACACCTGGGTTACACCTGGAGTGCACCTGGACACACCTGGGCACAGCTCGGTATACCTGGAGTACACCTGGGCACACCTGGGCACACCTGGAGTACACCTGGGCACACCTGGGTTACACCTGGACACACCTGGGGTACACCTGGAGTGCACCTGGACACACCTGGGCACAGCTCGGTATACCTGGAGTACACCTGGGCACACCTGGACACGCCTGGAGTGCACCTGGACACACCTGGACACACTTGGACACACCTGGGGTACACCTGGGCACACCTGGGTATACCTGGAGTGCACCTGGGTACACCTGGACACACCTGGGGTACACCTGGAGTGGACCTGGGCACACCTGGAGCGCACCTGGACACACCTGGGCACGCCTGGAGTGCACCTGGGCACACCTGGGTACACCTGGAGTGCACCTGGGTACAGCTGGACAGAGGTGGAGTACACCTGGGTACAGTCGGGTACACCTAGAGTACACCTAGAGAACACCTGGGCACAGCCAGACACATCTGGGCACACCTAGAGCACACTTGCTGCACACCTGGGCACACTTGGGTGCACCTGAAGCCCACTTGGGCACACCTAGAGCACACCTGGAGCACACCTGGGCACACCTGTGACACACCTGTGACACACCTGTGACACACCTGTCTCGGCCACGCTGCCAGGAGGTGCCCACGTTCCACGCCCCCGCACCCCTCGGTGACCCCCCCCAGGCCGGGGCTGCTCCCCCGGGGCTCCGTGTCCCCGTCCCGCCCGCTGTCCCCAAGGCGAGGGGACAGAACCGCGACCGGGCCACCCCCGGCATCACCGCAGCCCCTCCCCAATTCACACCCGCGCCCTGCGGCCCCTCCGGCACTCCCGGGGACCCCCCTGTCCCCCTCGAGGCGTGGTGGCGGTGGCGGCGGCGACATCACCCCGGGATGTCCCCGAGCCCTCGGCCCCGCCGGCCACCCACCCGCGAGCCCTGGCCGGAGCTGTCCTCTCCTCCCGCGGGGACAACGCGGCGGCGCTCGGGGACCGCTCCGGGGGTGGCTCCGGGGGTCGCTCCGGGGGTGGCTCCGGGGGTCGCTCCGGAGGTGGCTCCGGGGGTGTCTTGGGCTTCCCGGTTTTCCGCTGCTTCCCGGTTTTCCGCTGCTTCCCGATTTTCCGCTCGGTGGCAGCTGGAAGCCGCTCCTGGCTGGGCGCTGGTGGGGGGAAGCTCTGAGAGCTCTTAAATAAATTGAAAAAAAAAACCAAAACCAAACCAAAAGAAAAAAAATACGGAGGGGAAGGGGGAAAGAGTGAGGGGGAAATGACGGGGGTGGGGGAAAAAAAATCAAACCGACAGCGAATCCAGAGGGGAAGAGGAGAAAAAAATGGGGAGAAAAGGAGGAAAAAAAAAGAGAGAGAGAGAAAGAGAGAGAAAAACAGAAAGTGGCTGGTTGGCCATGGCGGAGCGGGAGGGGACACAGAGGTCGGGCCGAGGCGCGGCGCAGGCGACACACACAGAAAGTTCTTTTGGCGACAGGAAAAGAACGAACAAAACCAAAAATAATCCAAAACCACGGAGCGACCAGAAAAAGAGAGAGAAAAGGAGCGGAGGGGAGGGGGGGGGACAGGGACAACAAAGGTGGCGATTTCCCTCCAGGCGCCTGAAGGAGAAGCGAAGTCGCAGGGAGGAGGAAGAGGAGCCCCGAGGAAGAGAGGAGGAGCCGCCTCCGAGGGGAGCAGGAGGAGCGGCCGGGCGGAGCTGGCAGGGGCGCTCAGAATGAGATGGAGGAGTTCCTGGCCCCAAAGGAAGTCAATACGGGGATGGATGTTCTGCCAGCCGCCGGTTTGTCCGAGACCGTGGGGGAGGAGGTCTCGCTGGCCTCTTTAGATGGTCTAGCGGCCTGGAAAGAAAAGCAAGATTCAAGGAGGACGAGGACGAGGAGGAGGAGGAGGAGGAGGAAGGGGTGGAAAGTCCAAAAAATTTAAAAAAAAGAAAGAAAAAAAAAAAGCTTTGAAAATAAAGACAAAAGAAAGGAAAATAAAGAGGGGAAAAAAAAAAAGAACGCAAACAAGGACAGGAAAAAAAGAAAATAAAAACAACCCAAAACAACCAAAGGGAGCTCGTTCAGAAGCAGCACTGAGTCAGGCCTGAGGTCAAGCAGCTGGAAAAGGGCCACCACAAAACAGCGCGACAAGAGCGGGTCCCACGTGTCACTGCACGGGCAGGGCGGGGCGGGGGGGGGGGGGGACATCCCCGAGAGGAAGGGACAGACGGACAGACGGGCACGCGGACACACAGCACGCACAGGCACGGGGGTTGGGGGCACAGGGGACACGGGGGAGGCACAGGGGGGACAAGAAGGGCAGCGTTAGAGCGGGCACAGCCCCCGGCGGAGCCTCGGTGCCCACCCCTGTCCCTGTCGCCCACCGTGCCGGGGTGACACCGGTGGCACGGGCCACCAGCAGGGGATGATGTCCCCAAACCCTCAGGGGATGCGGAGAGGGATCCTCCAGCCCCGCCTCGCCCCGAGGGGGACAGGGGGACACGGCCAAATCCTGCACGAGGAAGGCAGCGGGGACAAAAGGGACATGGAAAAGTCGTGCTGTGGTCACACCAGCGAGGGCAGCAGGGGGCTGGTGGTGCCACGTGGGACCGAGGTGTCACCAAGGACTGCGTGGCCTCCAGGGGAGGGGACTTGGTGGCCTCACGGGGTCAGGGGATGTTCCCCCGCCCCTCAGGCCGGTGTTTGTCCCGTGTCCACTCCATGGGGATGCCAAAGGGAGCTCCCTGCCCCTCCCTGGTGCCACGGGGACAGAGGGGACAGTCAGGGACACCTCGAGCTCAGGGATGGACCCTCCCCGGGGAGGTTTTCCTGCCGTGAACGGAGCAGCCCAGCGGGATTTGACTCTTCTTGTCAAGAGGTGCCCATTTTGCTCATTCCACATTTGCCCAAATCGCACGAAATTCCCCCCCAAAACCCCAGCTCTGAATAGCCGGGAAAAATCCTCGCTTCATCCGACAGGGCTGAGGGATCCACGAAAATGAGCAAAATCGGGTTTATTGCGTGGTTTGGTGGTGGGAAGGGGATCGAGACACAGAGGAAGGGGTGAAGGTGACCCCGCTCGTGGTGCTGCTGCCCAGCGAGGGGAAAAAGGTGCTGGGACAAGGGACAGGAGGTCAGCAAGGAGGGAAGGAGGGCACCCAAGTGGCCGTGATCCCCTGGCCGGTGGCCCGAGCCAGCCGGGAATGCATGGCCAGCACTGGGGTGACAGCAGGGACAGGGTTGGGGGAGCCCCCGGGGTGGGGAGGGGTCAGTGCTGGGTGCTGGGTGAGGGGGAGGCTCCATCCCACCCCAAAACGCTTCTGTTCCAGCTGCTGTGGCCCTCTCACCGTGTCCCCACAGAGCCCGGTGTCCCAGTGCCACCACCCCGTCTGTGACACCCGCCAGCTGCTTCTGTGCTCGGTGTCCCAGTGCCACCACCCCGCCTGTGACACCCGCCAGCTGCTACTGTGCTCGGTGTCCCAGTGCCACCACCCTGCCTGTGACACCCTCCAGCTGCTTCTGTGCTCGGTGTCCCAGTGCCACCACCCTGCCTGTGACACCCGCCAGCTCCTTCTGTGGACACATGAAAGGGTCCCAGCTCCCCAAAATCCTCCCGGGAGGGAATCCCCATCCCCGGAGCTCTGCCACGCTCATCACCACGGCCAAGGAGGTGTCACCGTCCCCCCGGGACGAGGGGACAACCCCGGGGCTCAGCCACGCCGTCAGGGCAGCGGTGACACCCAGCGCTTGGGGACAAACGGCTGCGGCTTCACCGTCACCCCACAGCGGGGACGCGTTTGTGACTCAGCACGAAGTCATGTCCCTGTCAAGGGGACAAGAGCCAGCAGCCGCGTCCCCGTGTCCCCAACCCCGCCCCAAAAAGAGAGAGAGAGAAGCCAGCCCCAAATCTCATCCCGCTGGGGGTGTCCCCGAGTCGGGCCGTGCCCGGGGGCGATGCCAGGGCCGCGGGCAGCCCGGGGGTGGCTCTAGGGGTGGAGTACCTGCTGCTGGCCCTGGATCCGCATGTACTCCATGCGCTGCTTGATGTGCTTGCCCTTGTCCGGGCTGCCCTGCTGGCCCTGCTTCAGCCGCGACGCCGGGTTCACCACCTTCATGGCCGGGATGGAAACGCCGCCGCTCTGCCGGGACACAAAATTTGGGGGGGGGGGGGGGGATAGGGTTAAAATTGGCACGGCTGGATGCCTGGGGCTGCGCCATCCCTGGCGGCGCAGCCCCGTGGTGACAATGTCGGGTCAGGACAAAGTCACCGCGCTCGCCGTGAGCTCCAAAGCCGGCCGGGATTTACCGGGAGCCACCCGGGACTTACCGGGAGCCACCCGAGAGGGGGTTTAGGGCAGACACGGCAAACACCGGGACACCGAGGGCGGGACAGGACAGCCCGGCGGGGCCAAGAGAGAGGGAAAGAGGCGGCGGAAGAAGACAGAAGAAGATTCCAGGTGGGAACGGCGGCAGTGGGAATACAGAGGAGTTTATTTGCTGTGCACAGGCGAGGATACAAGAGCAGCGGCGAGGGCAGTGCCACCCACCCCGCGTGTCCCCTCCCGTGACAGGGACAGCCCGGGTCCCCTCCCTGTGGCCTCCTGACTGTCCCGTGCCAACAGGTGAGGACAGGTTGGGAAATCCAGGGCACCTCTGGGATCCCCCACGGGGGATTCCTGCATCCCACAGTGCAAGGAAATCGTAAAATCGTGGAATATCCTCAGCTGGAAGGGACCCACGAGGATCATCAGAGCCCAAATCCTCACCCTGGCACAGCCCCGAGGATCCCAAAAGTGCCTGTGCCACACCATCCCCGGCATTCCCGGCACTGGGAATCTTCCCGAATCCTTGGAAGGTGACACCTGCCCCGCTCTGCTTTAGGACGGACCCATCACAGCCTCTCCTGCCTAACCCTGAGCCCGGCTTAGCCCCATCCCGCAGCTCCACTTCCCGTTTCCCGGGAAAAAAAAACCAGCGGGAAAAATTGCAGGTCCCCGGAAGGGAGAGAGAACGGCTCCGAACGGAAAAGGAGATTTATTCCCCAGCGCTGACTGTTAATCAAGGAGCAGGGTGACGTCCCTTGCCTGTTTTTCCCAGATATTCCAGCAGGAAGCCATTTGGGATGGCTTCGGGGAGCCCGCGCTGTGGTTTAAAGAGGAGAAACATCTGCCAGGCTCCGGCTGCCGCTCATTAGGGAGGAATTTTTATGCAAAATGGTAAAACTGAGGGCGGTGCTTGGGCATCCGGAGCATCCAGATCTGACCGATCCCGTGGGAACTCATGGATCCCGTGGGATGCTCGTGGATCCCCTGGGATGCTCGTGGACCCCGTGGGATCTCATGGATCCCGTGAAATGTTCCTGGATCCCGTGGGATGCTCATGGATCCCCTGGGATGCTCGTGGATCCCGTGGGATGCTCGTGGATCCCGTGGGACGCTCGTGGATCCCCTGGAATGCCCAGCATGGACCTGACGCTCCCAAAACTCGCCGAGGTGGAAGAATCCACCTCATCCAGGTTCTAATTCCGGGCTGGGATCAGCCAGCGCCGCCCGGCACCGTCTCCCTTCCCGCTGCCCGCTCCTGCCCTGCTCCTTCCTGCCCTTCCCAAACCCCTCCGAGTGTCAGGGAGAAGAGGAAAAATCCATTTTCCACCTCGGCTCCGAGGAGGAGTCACAGAGAGGGAGCAGGCGGAGGAAGAGACACCAGAGTGAGTCCAGAGGGCAGAGCAGGGCGCGGGGGAGAAGAGAAAATGAACCTGGGCAGTGCCGGGGGGCAGCTGCGGCTTGGGGAGCAGCGCTGGCTTGGTCCTGCTCGGGGACGGACTCCTGGCAGCGCCGTCCTTGGCCTGGCTGAGGTCCAGCGCGGTGTCACCTCCGTGCCCGAGGTCCCCCAGGCTCTTCTCGGCCTCCTCGGATGCCGGCGCGTCCTTGGGGAAGGCGAATTCCACGGCGGGGTGGCTGCTGATCTCGCTGATGGTCATTTCCAGCTCGCGGATGGTTTCCTCCAGGCTGTCCAGCCTCTGGTAGGTGTCCTCATAAATCTCCTTTTTGCCCCGGGCCGCGGGGGACGAGTGGCCTCTGCAGAGCCCCTCCGCAATTCCGGGGTCCCCCCCGGCAGCTGGAACCCCTCCATCCCATCCCGGCGGTGCCGTGGAGAGGGCAGGGAGCTGCTCCAGGGGCTGCTCCGCCCGGGAATGTCCCGTTCCCCTCGGGGTTGGATCCCTGCCCGCGGGAATCCCGGGATGCAGCCCCGGGCAAGCCGGGAGCTCTCGGCCCGGGGCTGGCGGGTTCTCCTCCCTCCACACGGCTGAGCGTCCAGGAGGGAGCCTGGCTCCTTTTTGGGGGTCCCCATCGCCACCGGGAATTTGGGGAATGATCCCGGCACCGGCGGAGGGAAGCGCGGCCTCTGCAGCTCCGAGGCTCCGAGGAGGCTGCGCAGCCGCGGGACCTTGGGGACAAATCTTGTCGCTGCCTCCTGGCCCGTCCAGAGCCGCGTCCCCTCCTTGTCCCCCCGTTCTATCCCTCGGGGAAAGCGGGGCCGCCAAAGGGGACCCCCGGGATGTGCTGCCGGGGGGCTCCTGCGACAACGGGGATTTTTGGGAGCTGCCTGGAGCCGCCACGCGGCCTCTCCGTGTCCCCTCGGGTGGCAGCTGCCCCGCTGCTGCTGCTGCTGCTGCTGCTGCGCTGCCCGGTGTCACCCACAGCTCCGGCTCGGCTTCGGGGGACGGCGGCTCCGACACCCACTCGGTGAGCACGATCTGGGGCAGGGAGAACGCCCGGCTGGCCGGGGCTGCGGGCGCCAGCGGCTCCTAGGTAGAGAATTCAGACAGGTTAGGGGCCGGGAGGGAGCGGGCTTTGGCTGCGGGGGCACCACGGGGCGCCACAAATTGTTGGGGTCCCCCCCCGCGCCGGTGGCTCCGGGCAGGGAAGGGATCCAGGCGGGAGTTTGGGCAGGGAGAGGGGCTCGGCTCCGTCCTGCCCGTCCCACAAATCCCGTTGGGAGGGACAGCATGGATGGGGAGTGGAAAGGGATGCTCAAATCCCTCCTGCCCGTCTCACAAATCCCGTTGGGAGGGACAGCATGGATGGGGAGTGGAAAGGGATGCTCAAATCCCTCCTGCCCGTCCCACACATCCCGTTGGGAGGGACAGCATGGACAGGGACTGGAGGGGAATTCTCAGCTCCTTCCTCCAGCCCTGACATCCCATCGGGATCCAGAGCATGGACAGGGGTTGGAAGGGGAAGCTCAGGTCCTTCCTCCTGCCCTGATATCCCACCAGGACCCAGAGGGGCTGGAAGGGAATTCTCAGCTCCTTCCTCCAGCCCTGACATCCCAGTGGGATCCAGAGCATGGACAGGGAATGGAGGGGATGTTCAGCTCCCTCCGCCAGCCCTGACATTCCACTGGAAGAAAAAACTTCACAGCAAAAACCAAGCTGGTGTTGCTGCACCTCCCAAACACCTTTAGAAATCCCGCTGCCTTTGGAAAGCCCGCTGCCACCAGCAGAAATCCAGCCGGGATTCCTCCGCGCTGGTTCAAACTGGGAGCACTGGTGTGAGAGCAGAGCTCCAGCGGGGGCTGAGCCATCCCAGCCGAGCTGCCCAGGGGCACCCGACCTTCCGCAGCCTGAGGGGCGAGAAATCACGAGGAAAATGCTGTTCTTCCTTCCCAACTCCCCTGTTCCCATCCAGGGGATGCCTGAGGGATCCAAGCCGAGGGCAGAGGAGCTGCAGAGGTGCCCTGGCAGGATTGGTGCCCCCGCAGCTGCCCCCGAGCCTGGGGCACAGAGGGAAGGAATCATCAGCGCTGGGAAAAGCCACGGAGCTCTGGGGCTGGAGCTGGGCCCATCCCAGCTCTGGAGTGAAGGGACAGAGGGATGACCCAGCCCTGGTGACCCAGGAGAGGGGGGGACACCTGCGAGGTGCCAGGAGTGGAGCTGGGAACAAGCCAGGGCTCCCCTCACCTCTGGCATGGCTCTGTCCTGCTCTTTGCCCCTCACCTGGGCATCCCCTATTTAATCCCAATCCCTCTCCAGGCATTTTCCTCCTGCTGTCCCCACCCTGAGTGTTCCCTGCTCCATCCCAGCTGCTCTCCAGCGTTTTCCTCCTGCTCTTCTCACTCTGGGCATTCCCTGCTCCATCCTGTCCGCTCTTCAGGAATTTTCTTCCTGCTCTCTCCATCCTGGGCATTCCCTGCTCCATCCCAGTCCCTCTCCAGGTATTTTCCTCCTGGTCTTTCCATCCCAGTGTTCCCTACTTCATCCTGGGTGTTCTCCATCCCAGACACTCTCCAGGCATTTTCCTCCTGCTCTCCCCATCCTGGGCATCCCCTATTTGATCCCAATCCCTCTCCAGGCATTTTCCTTCAGCTCTCTCCACCCTGGGCATCCTCTGCTCCATCCCAGCCACTCTCCAGGTATTTTCCTCCTGCTCTTTCCATCCTGGAGTTCCCTACTCCATCCTGGTGCTCCCTACTCCGTCCTGGTGTTCTCTACTCCATCCCAGCCACTCTCCAGGCATTTTCCTCCTGCTCTCCCCATCTGGGGCATCCTCTGCTCCATCCCATCTGCTCTTCAGGAATTTTCCTCCTGCTGTCTTCGCTCTGGGCGTTCCCTACTCCATCCCAGCCGCTCTCCAGGAATTTTCCTCCTCCTTTCTCCACCCCAAAGCCCAGCACGGAGCTCAGGAGGGACCTGGAGAGACCCGGAGCCGACCCGAGGCAGATCCAAACTCCCAGACTCCGATCCAACCCTTCCCTTTCCATGCACTCGGAGCGGGATCTCCCATGCACCGCCCACCCCCCCGGGCTCCCAGCGTGCCGTGAGAGCGGCGGGCGCTGCCCGTGCCGTGCCCGGTGCGGTGCTGGGCTGGCCCGGGAGCCCCCCGGTAGCCACGGCCGTGGGTTAGTGCTGGCTCCGGTGCCGTGTCAGTGCCGTGAGCGAGGCAGTGCGGAGAGAAGGCGTTAATTAGTTTGGTTAATTAGAGAACAGAAGCAGGAGTGAGCTGAGAAGAGGCAGAGGAGGAAGGCGGTGAGAGCGCAGCCCCGTGGAGCTGTTACCTTCCATCCTTCGGCTGCCACCGCGGCTCCGTTGGGCCACCAGCCCGGGTGGCCCGGGGACGCGGCCTCGAGGGGGTCACAACGGAGCGAGGGGAGGAAAGGGGAGGCCGAGCTGCGCTGAAACACCTGGGGAGTCAAACACGGCCGTTGGAGGGGGAGGGTGGGGTCACCTGGGCCTGCGGGGGGGTTTGGAGTGGCCACGGCGGGAGTGGCTCGCAGCAGGTGAAATGCTGGCGGTTGTCAGGTGCACAGGCAGCTTTGTCCCCTGTGCTGCTGGCAGTGTCACCTGGTCAGCAGGGTCGCTGGTTTACTGGCCAGCAGTGTCGCCAGTCCCCCGGCTGGCAGTGTCACTGGCCCCCTGGCCAGCAGTGTCACTGGTCCCTTGGCCAGCAGTGTCACTGGTCCTCATCCGGCAGTGTCACTGGTCCCCTGGCCATCACTGTCACTGGTCCCTTGGCCAGCAGAGCCACTGGTCCAGTCTGGCAGCATCACTGGTCCAGTTCCTCTGCCTGCAGCATCATCACCTGTCCCACCATCACTGATGTCACCTGCACATCACTGATGTCACCTGCACCATCACCTGTCACCAGCACCATCACCATCCCCAGTTCTCCCTCCTCGGGGAAAACCATCCAAGGAAAAACCATCCCCTCCCCACTGGAGCACCTGTGCAGTGCCAAAATCCAGGTGAGTTTGGCTTAAAGCCCAGGGCAGAGCTGAAGAGAGACCCAGGTGTGCAGCACCTGTCCCCGGCAGTGCCACCGCTCTGTTCCAGCAGTCCTGGCAGTGCCACCGCTCCGTCCCCGCGGCCTCGGGAGGAGCGGGAACCCCCCCGCGGTGCCGGTGCCGGGGATGTCACACCCCAAACTCCACCCCGAGCCGTCCCTAGGGGATGTCACACCCCAAACCCCACCCCGAGCTGTCCCCCAGGGGATGTCACACCCCAAACCCCACCCCGAGCCATCCCCAGGGGTTGTCACACCCCAAACCCCACCCTGAGCTGTCACCTAGGGGTTGTCACACCCCAAACCCCCCCCGAGCTGTCACCTAGGGGTTGTCACACCCTAAACCCCACCCCGAGCTGTCCCCCAGGGGATGTCACACCCCAAACCCCAACCCGAGCTGTCACCTAGGGGATGTCACACCCCAAACCCCACCCCGAGCTGTCACCTAGGGGATGTCACACTCCCAACCCCACCCCGAGCTATCACCTAGGGGTTGTCACACCCCAAACCCCACCCTGAGCTGTCCCCCAGGGGACCCAAGCCCACCTGAGCTGTCCCCCAGGGGGATTCACCCCACCCAACCCAGGGGATGTCACAGAGCCTTTCCCAGGGATGTCACACCCCAAGGACCCCACACCCAAACCCCACGGATGTCACCCAAACCCCCAGAGCCCCTAGGGGATGTAGGGATGACCCAAACCCCAGGAGCTGAACCCTAGGGATGTCACTTGAGCTGTCCCAAGGAACACCCCCCTAGCTGAACCCAGGATGTCACACCCCAACCCACCCGAGCTGTCCCAGGATGTCACACCCCAAACCCCAACCCCTCGAGCCGTCCCTAGGGGTTGTCACACCCCCAACCCCACCCCGAGCCATCCCCAGGGGATGTCACACCCCAAACCCCACCCCGAGTTGTCCCCCGAGCGGAAGCGCGCGTTGGTGTCACCTGCGGGGCGGGCAGGGCGGGGGTCCCGCGGCCCCTCCCGCTCTCACCTCCAGCTCGGCGATGATCCGATCCTCATCATCATCATCCTTGATGGCAGAGGCGATGATGGGCGGGGTGGACGCGGGCCTGACCACCTCGGACACCGTCCGCCTCAGCTTCACCTGCGGCTTCGGCGTCTCCAGCTCCTCCGACTCCGCCTTCTGCCGGGCGACAGGAGGGGCCGTGAGGCCGGGGGACACCGGGGGGACACCGGGGCGACATCGGGGGGACACCGGGGGCGACCATCCCATCCCAGCGGCCATCCCTACCTTCATAAAGCCGGGCTCCTTCTTGCTGGTGACAATGACCTCGCCGCTGCGGGTCGTGGTCAGCCCGTGCGACGAGGGGAAGCTCCGGCGGGGCGGCGGAGGCGGCGGCGACTTCGAGGGTTTCTCGGTGCGGTACCGCGGCACCGTCAGCTCGTCTGGGCACCAACGGGGCTGTGAGGGCCCCTGTCCCTCTCATCCAACCCCCACACCACGGGGACAGCCCCCGGAGGTGACCCCCGCCCTCCCCACGCCCGTACCTGAGCCGCGGCGCCCGTTGGGGTCCCCTTTGCCCCCGGATTTGGGGGCGTGCTGTGGCTTGGAGGGTTTGTGCTCGGGCGTGGAGGCGGCGCTGCCGCTGCCCGGGGTTTGCTTGTGCTTGGCGGCGAATTCCAGGTCGGGGATGGCCTTCATGAGCTCGGCCTGGGTCTCCTCCAGGAGCCGGTTGATGTCCTTGGCGCTGTACTGGGTGAGCGCCGCCCGCTTCTCCTCCCAGTCCCGCTCGGCCGCCTGCGGACACAGAGCCCGCTCCAGCCCCGGCCCTGGCGGGCGGGAGGTGACCCACAGCCCTGCGACGCCCCCAAACCCGCTGGGAGGAGCTGGGTGGGGGGTCATTTTTGCCCCCATCCCCAAATTTCACCACCCCCCCCATGCGGTAGAGGCGCTGCCAGGACTCCGCCGAGGAGGAGGAGGAGGTGGAGGAGGACGGACGCCGCTCCCATTCCCGTTTTCACCTTCCCAGACCCTCCACAGAAGCCCCGATCCCATTTCCACCTTCCCACACCCTCCAGAGAAGCCCCGATCCCATTTCCATCTTCCCAGACCCTCCACAGAAGCCCTGATCCCATTTCCACCTTCCCAGACCCTCCAGAGAAGCCCCCCCAAACCCAGCACCCCACAAACCGATCTCTCACCTCCACGGACACCACTTTGGCCACTCCCATTCCCAATTTCAGTTTCCCAGACCCTCCAGAGAAGCCCCGATCCCACTTCCACCTTCCCACACCCTCCAGAGGAGCCCCCCCAAGCCGAGCATCCCCCGCACCGGGCTCTCACTGCTCCAGCCACTCCCATTCCCATTTCCACCTTCCCAGACCCTCCAGAGAAGCCCCGATCCCATTTCCACCTTCCCACACCCTCCAGAGAAGCCCCGATCCCATTTCCATCTTCCCAGACCCCTCCACAGAAGCCCCAATCCCATTTCCATCTTCCCAGACCCTCCACAGAAGCCCTGATCCCATTTCCACCTTCCCAGACCCTCCAGAGAAGCCCTCCCAAACCCAGCACCCCCCAAACCCATCTCTCACCTCCACGGACACCGCTTTGGCCACTCCCATTCCCAATTTCACCTTCCCAGACCCTCCAGAGAAGCCCCGATCCCATTTCCACCTTCCCACACCCTCCAGAGAAGCCCTGATCCCATTTCCACCTTCCCAGACCCTCCAGAGGAGCCCCCCGAGCCGAGCATCCCCTGCACCGGGCTCTCACTGCTCTGGCTGCTCCCATTCCCAATTTCACCTTCCCAGACCCTCCACAGAAGCCCCGATCCCATTTCCACCTTCCCAGATCCTCCACAGAAGCCCCAATCCAATTTCCATCTTCCCAGACCCTCCAGAGAAGCCCTGATCCCATTTCCACCTTCCCAGACCCTCTAGAGGAGCCCCCCCAAACCCAGCACCCCCCAAACCGATCTCTCACCTCCACGGACATTGCTTTGGCCACTCCCATTCCCAATTTCAGCTTCCCAGACCCTCCAGAGAACCCCCGATCCCATTTCCACCTTCCCAGACCCTCCACAGGAGCCCCCCGAGCCGAGCATCCCCTGCACCGGGCTCTCACTGCTCCGGCCACTCCCATTCCCAATTTCACCTTCCCAGACCCTCCACAGAAGCCCCGATCCCATTTCCACCTTCCCAGACCCCTCCACAGAAGCCCCAATCCCATTTCCACCTTCCCAGACCCTCTAGAGGAGCCCCCCCAAACCCATCACCCCCCAAACCGATCTCTCACCTCCACGGGCACCACTTTGGCCACTCCCATTCCCAATTTCAGCTTCCCAGACCCTCCAGGGAAGTCCCAATCCCATTTCCACCTTCCCAGACCCCTCCACAGAAGCCCCGTTCCCATTTCCACCTTCCCAGACCCTCCAGAGAAGCTCTGATCCCATTTCCACCTTCCCAGACCCCTCCACAGAAGCCCCAATCCCATTTCCACCTTCCCAGACCCTCCACAGAAGCCCCAATCCCATTCCCACCTTCCCAGACCCTCCAGAGGAACCCTGATCCCACTTCCACCTTCCCAGACCCTCCACAGAAGCCCCAATTCTACTTCCACCTTCCCAGACCCTCCAGAGAAGCCCCGATCCCATTTCCACCTTCCCAGACCCTCCACAGAAGCCCCGCTCCCATTTCCACCTTCCCAGACCCCTCCACAGAAGCCCCGTTCCCATTTCCACCTTCCCACACCCTCCAGAGGGGCCCCCCCCAAACCCATCACCCCCCAAACCCATCTCTCACCTCCACGGACACCGCTTTGTCCGCGCTCTTCTTGCTGGGAGTCTCGGGCCCTGTCTGGGTCTTGGCGGGCACCATCTCGGGGGCTCGCGTGGGGTTATTGCTCTTGCCCGGGTGGCTTTGGGGCTGGGGGGCGAAGCCGGGCACCCCCAGGGGCTCGGGGGCGGCCGTCAGGTGGTGCAGGCTCACGGGGGGGCTGGTGGGCATCTCCAGCTCCAGCCCTTTGCCGAAATCCGTCTCCGGGGCCACCTTCTTGGGCGACTGGCTCAGGCTGCTGGGCGAGCTCCACACGCCCTCGTCCACTTGCCTGCGGGGTGGAGCGGGGGGCACTGAGGGGTCGGGGGAGCAAAATCCTGATTTCCCGAGGGTTTGAGGTGCTCTGAGGTCTGGGAAAGGGGGATTTGGGGTCTTTTAGCAGAAAAATGAGGGTTCTTGTCGAAAGAGGGGGTTCCACACGCGCTTGGAGAGAACCAGGTTTTGGGGTCCTTTGGCAGAGAAATGAGGTTTTTGTCAAAAAGAGGGGGTCCCACGCACACCTGGAAAGGACCACGGGTGTGGTTTTGGGGTCCTTTGGCAGAAAAATGAGGTTTTTGTCAAAAAGAGGGGGTCCCATGCACACCTGGAAAGGACCACGGGTGTGGTTTTGGGGTCCTTTGGCAGAAAAATGAGGTTTTTGTCAAAAAGAGGGGGTCCCACGTACACCATGAAATTATCGAGGGTGTTTTTGGGTGTTCTTTAGTAGAAAAATGAGGGTTTTTGTCAAAACCAGGGAGTTCCACGCACACCTGGAGAGAACCACGAGTGTGGTTTTGGGGTCCTTTGGCAGAAAAATGAGGTTTTTGTCAAAAGAGAGGGTTCCACACACACCTGGAGAGGACTGAGGGTGTTTTGGGGAATTTTAGGGGAAAAATGAGGTTTTTATTTAAAAAAAAAGGGGTCCCACTCACGTCAGGAAAGGACCAATGGTGGTTTTTGGGTCGTTTAGCAGAAAAATGAGGTTTTTATCAAAAAGAGGGCGTTCCACCCACACCTGGAAAGGACCACGAGGGTGTTTTTGGGATCTTTTAGTAGAAAAATTATGTCTTTAACAAAAACGGTTCCCACGCACACCTGGAGAGGACTGAGGGTATTTTTGGGGTCCTTAAGGAGAAAAATGAGGTTTTTATTAAAAGGATGGTGTTCCACACACACCTGGAGAGGACTGAGGGTATTTTTGGGACCCTTTAGGGGAAAAAACCGAGACTTTTGATAAAACACACACATTTGGAGATGACTGAGGGTGCTTTTTAGGGTCCTTTAACAGAAACACGAACATTCCCCCCACACCCCTCCAGCGCCCTCCTGCCCACGAGAGTTCACGACGCGCAGACAGGTGACAAAGTGACACCGGGGCGGGGGTGGCCGTGCCCTCGGGGGGCTCACCTGCGGATCTGCGCCAGGGTGTCGGTGACGGTCTTGCAGCGCTTGAGGAGCCCGTCCAGGCGGTTGGGCTCTTCCTTGAGGAATTTGACGGCCTCCACCTCCACCCGCAGCACCACGCGCATCTTGCTCTGCAGGCTGGGGAACTGGGCTGCGAGGGGACAGCGGTGTCACCGCCGTGTCACTCGCGGTGCCCGGGGCGGGCACGCCTGGTAGAATCGCGTGCCGTGGATATCCTGCCGGGTGGGGTGGATCCAGGGAAAATCTGGATTCCTGTGTCGGTCATCCGTGGGATTTTAGCCCCTGGATGTGGACATCGGGCACCTGGGAGGGCAGGTGAATGCCCTGGCGGGGCAAATTCAGGGGCAGGGAAAACCTGGAGAATCCCAGGTGTAAATACAAAAATCCAGGGGAAAGGAAAACCTGGAGAATCCCAGGTGAAAACACCCAAATCCAAGGGAAAGGAAAACCTGGAAATTGGCAGGTTCAAACACTGAAATTTAGGGGCAATGGAAAACCTGGAAATTCCAGGTGCAAACACAAATCCAGGAGCAAGGAAAACCTGGAGAATCACAGGTGAAAACACCCAAATCCAGGGGAAAGGAAAACCTGGAAATTGGCAGGTTCAAACACTGAAATTTAGGGGCAATGGAAAACCTGGAGCATCCCAGGTGCAAACACCCAAACCCAGGACAATCTGGAGAATTTCAGGTGGAAACACTGAAATTTAAGGGCAATGGAAAACCTGGAAATTCCGGGTGCAAACACAAATCCAGGAGAGAGGAAAGCCTGGAGAATCCCAGGTAGAAACACTAAAATTCAGAACAACCTGGAGCACCCCAGGTGCAAACCCACAAATCCAGGGGCAATAGAAATTTTGGAGAATCCTATGTGCAACCACACAAATCCAGGGGCAAGGACAACCTGGAGCATCTCAGGTGCAAACACCAAAATCCAGGAATTCCTGGAGCACCCCAGGTGGAAACACTGAAATTTAAGGGCAATGGAAAACCTGGAAATTTCGGGTGCAAACACAAATCCAGGAGCAAGAAAAACCTTGAGAATCCCAGGTACAAACCCACAAACCCAGGACATCCTGGAGAATTCCAGGTGCAAACACAAATCCAGGACAACCTGGAGAATTCCAGGTGCAAACACAAATCCAGGACAACCTGGAGAATTCCGGGTGCAAACACAAATCCAGGACAACCTGGAGAATTCCGGGTGCGAACACAAATCCAGGACAACCTGGAGCATCCCAGGTGCAAACACAAATCCAGGACAACCTGGAGAATTCCGGGTGCAAACACAAATCCAGGACAACCTGGAGAATTCCGGGTGCAAACACAAATCCAGGACAGCCTGGAGAATTCCGGGTGCGAACACAAATCCAGAGGGAATGGAAAACCTGGAGCATCCCAGGTGCAAACACCCAAATCCAGGAGATCCTGGAGCATCCCCCAGGCAGGGATGGAGCTGGGAAATGCAGGAATTTCCCCCCCCCAGCCCCCTCCTCACCCTTGAGGTCCGTCAGGGTCTCCCCGAGCTGTTTGAGCACCACGGCCTTTTCCTCCAGCTCCTGCACCGGGATCAGCCGGTGGTTGTGGGCCAGGTCCTTCTGGATCTTCTCCACGGACTTCTCCAGGTCGCTGTGGGGACAAGGGGACAGCAGGGGGGTCACTGGGAGGGTCACCAGGGGGGTCAGTGGGGGGCACTGGGGGGGGTCACTGAGGGTGTTATTGGGAGGGTCACTGGGGGTGTCACTGGGGGTGTTATTGGGAGGGTCACCAGGGGGTCACTGAGGGGGTCACTGAGGGGTCACTGGGAGAGTCACTGGGGGGTCACTGGGGGGTCACTGATGTGCCAGGAGGGTGGAGAACCCCAAGGGTCCCCCCTCATTCAGGGACACGGTCACTCCATGGGGACCCCTCCTCATTCAGGGACACGGTCACTCCATGGGGACCCCTCATTTGGGGCCATGTCCCCCCTCATTTAGGGACACAGTCACTCCATGGGGACCCCTCCTCATTCAGGGACACGGTCACTCCATGGGGACCTCTCATTTGAGGCCATCTCCCCCCTCATTCAGGGTCGCAGTCACTCCATGGGGACCCCTCCTTTGGGGCCATGTCCCCCCTCATCCAGGGACGTGCCCTGGCCAGTGCAGACCCCTCCTCATTCAGGGACACGGTCACTCCATGGGGACCCCTCCTCATTCAGGGACACAGTCACTCCATGGGGACCCTTCCCCACACAGGGACGCGGTCACTGCATGGGGACCCCTCCTGATTTAGGGACACGGTCACTCCATGGGGACCCTTCCCCACACAGGGACACGGTCACTGCATGGGGACCCCTCCTGATTTAGGGACACGGTCACTCCATGGGGACCCTTCCCCACACAGGGACACGGTCACTGCATGGGGACCCCTCCTCATTCAGGGACACGGTCACTGCATGGGGACCCCTCCTTTGGGTCCACGTCCCCCCTCATCCAGGGACGTGCCCTGGCCAGTGCAGACCCCCAGGGAGGGTCCATCCCCCCGAGGGGCAGGCAGAGCCCCCCGGGCCGGGCTCACTTGAGCTGCTGGGTGATGAGCTCCTCCTCGTTGAGGTAGCGGAGCCGCTCCTCCTCCACCAAGCTGCGCTGGCGCTGCAGAGGGTCCTCGTGCTTGCGCATCGTGTCCGTCACCCGCACGCTGATCTCCGTCTCCGTCCGCCGCAGCAGCGTCTTCACCGTCTCCTGGTTCTGCAGCTGCGGGAGGAAGAGGAGGAGGAGGAGGAGGAGGAGGGGGGTCAGGGTGGGAGAGACCCCCCGGGATGGGAAATGGGTCCCGACATGGGGAGAGATCCCTGGGGTTGGAGTGGGGAGGGATCCCTGAGCTCAGATTTGGGAAGGATCCCTGAACCTGGATTTGGGAAGGATCCCTGAGCTCAGATTTGGGAAGGATCCATGATCTCAGATTTGGGAAGGATCCCTGAACCTGGATTTGGGAAGGATCCCTGAGCTCAAATTTGGGAAGGATCCCTGAACTTGGATTTGGGAAGGATCCATGAGCTCAGATTTGGGAAGGATCCCTGAACTTGGATTTGGGAAGGATCCATGAGCTGGGCATGGGGAGGGATCCCTGGGGTTGGAGTGGGGAGGCATTCCTGAACTCGGATTTGGGAAAGATCCGTGAGTTCGGAGTGGGGAGGGATCCCTGGGCTCGGATTCTGGAAGGATCCCTGAAGCTGGATTTGGGAAAGATCCCGGAGCTGGGCACAGGGTGGGATCCCTGGGCTTGGAGTGGGGAAGCATCCCTGAACTCGGATTTGGGAAGGATTCCTGAGTTCGGAATAGGGAGGGATCCCTGAGTTTGGTTTCTGGAAGGATCCCTCAGCTCAGATTCAGGAAGGATCCCTGAGCCTGGATTTGGGGAGGATCCATGAGCTGGGCATGGGGAGGGATCCCTGGGGTTCAAGTGGGGAGGGATCCCTGAGCTCGGAGTGGGGATGGATCCCTGAGCTTGGATTCAGGAAGGATCCCTGAGCTCAGCATGAGGAGGGATCCCTGAGCTCAATGTGGGAAGGGATCCCTGGGCTCAGATTCTGGAAGGATCCCTGGGCCTGGATTTGGGAAAGATCCCTGAGCTCAGATTTGGGACGGATCCCTTAACTCAGAGTGGGGAGGGATCCCTGGGGTTGGAGTGGCGAGGGATCCCCAATCTGGATGTCGGGAAGGATCCCCAAGCTTGGATTTAGGAGGGATCCCTGAGCTTGGATTTAGGAAGGATCCCCGAACTCGGATTCAGGAGGGAACCCTGAGTTTGGATTCAGGAGGGATCCCCGATCTGGGCATGGGAAATGATCCCTGAGCTTGGATTTGGGAAGGATCCCCAGGCTCGGCTTCAGGAAGGACCCCCGAGCTCTCCCACACCCACCCCACCACAAAAAGCGGATTTTCCCGTCCCACCCCAGTACGAGCCAGGTCCGATTCGGGCTCCCCCCTCTCCAGGCACCCACCTGCAGCTTCTTGAGCTGCTGCAGCTGGTTGCGGAGGTCGCTGGCGTTCTGCTGCAGGTCGTGCAGGTGCAGCTGCATGTGCAGCCGGGTGATGGCCGTGGGCTGCCCCGCCGGGGTGCTGGTGGCCGAGGGCGGTGGCGGCGCGGGCACCGGTGTCCCCATGCCACTGCGGCTGGTGGCTGTGGGGGGGGACAAGCAGAGGCTGCTGAGGGGTGACACCCACCCTGCTGAGGGGTGACACCCACCCTGCTGAGCGGTGACACCCACCCTGCTGAGCGGTGACACCCACCCTGCTGAGGGGTGACACCCACCCTGCTGAGGGGTGACACCCACCCTGCTGAGGGGTGACACCCGCCCCAGGACAGGTTTTGGTGCCCATTCCTCTTTCCCGACTCAATCCTTCAGCTCTGGTGGTCTCCAAAATTCCCCCATCCACGCTCTCCCTCCCTCTGAGGCCACCCCGGAGCAGGATGGGGGGGTCCCGGTGGGTGCCAGGACATGGGGGGGCTGCAGAGCCCACCCTGGGTCACCCGCGGGGCACAGGGGGGGTCCTGCAGGGCCAGGGGTCACTCACACGCTGATGGCGGGGTCCCGCCGTTGGTGGCTTCTGTCTTCTCGCTGCAATGAAAGGACGGGGGTGAGTGTGGGACAGGCGGGGTTGGTGTCCCCTGGGAGGGGGACAGGACACTCAGAAGGGACATCCCAGCCCCACCGGGGTCCTCACCTGGGGGTCTCAGCCTCGGAGCCGCGGAGCAGCGCGCTCTGCACCAGCCCGGTCAGGCTGGCGATCTGCTTCTCCATGGCCTCCATCCGCTCCCTGCGCCGGGAAAGGGACGGGGACGCGTCACGAGCTGGATCTGCCACCCCGGCCACCCCCCGGCTGGTCCCGGCCCCGCTCCCACCCCGCGAGTTGGGGACACTGCTGTCACCAGCTGCATCCGCCCCCCTCACTCCTCCTGTCCTCACCCGGCGCCTCCACCGCGGCGGGGACGGGGCAGAGCCTTCCTCCGCTCCTCCTCCTCCTCCTCCTCCTCCTCCTCCTCCTCCTCCAGCCGATCCAAAACCCCCGGCGCACCAAACCTCAAACCCACCAGGGGCTTCCCCTTCTCACCTGGTCTCCGTGTCCTTGGCCGGCCCGGGCGAGCCGAACCCCGAGAGCGGCCGCTCGCCGGGACCGGGGAACATCTCGGGGGGCCCGGACGAGCTGGGGTTGCGCGTTTTGCCCACGGGGCTGTCCATGAAGACGGACGAGCAGGAATCCTTGCGGAACGACTGGCGGACGGGCGAGGAGCGGCTCGGCGGCCCCGAGTAAGGGCTGTGCGGGCTCTGCCCGGCCTCCACCATCTTCTGCGGCGACGACGGGGCCATGCGGAATCCCAGCCCGGGGCCGTACGTGTCGCTGTAGATGGGCGCGTTGGGCTTGTACAAACCGTCCTCCAGCTCCGTCTGCAGCGCGGCCGCCGAGTAGGTGCTGAGTGACCGCACTGACCCCCGCTTGTAGAGCCCCCCGGAGTAGCCGAAAGGGTCGCCCATCCCCGCCAGCGACTGCGTGGAGGTGATGCTGAGCCGCCCCTCGTGCACCATCCCGTAGGGATCCGCGTAGAGCCCCTCGTTCTTCACCAGCACCACGTTCTTGCCCGCCAGGTCCTCGTCCGGCTTGACGTCGCGGCGCTCCAGGATGGCGCTGGGGCTGGGGGACACTCCCTGCGCCGGGGGGAGGCTGGAGAGGCGCTCGCCGTGGTGGACGGGGCTGCCGGCGTACGAGGGCGGGCGGCCGCCGCTGTAGGACATGCGGGAGCGCGACGGCGACGAGGACTGGAGCACGGGAGGAGGGGAGCCGGAGGCCAGGTGGGAGGCCGGGGAGATGTTGTTGAGCCGGCGGGTGGGAGAGGATTCCCGGGAAGTGTAGACCATCTCCCGCTGCGGGAATGGGGTGTGGGGTCAGCGCGGGGTGATCCCTGCTCTGCTCTGCCCTCTGCCCCGATGGATCCGGCGAGTTGGAAAACCCTTCCCGTATTCCCGGGGTGATTTATCCCGATGATTTATCCTGATAATTTATCCTGATGATTTATCCCGATCATTTATCCTGATTAATTATCCTGATGATTTACCCTGGTGATTTATCCTGATGAATTCTGCCGATGATTTATCCTGATGATTTACCCCAGTGATTTACCTTGATTTTTTAATTCCCTAAAAACCGTGTTTATGACCCTGCTGTCAGCCCCCAGTTTTCCTGGAGGGTTCGGAGGCACCCAAAAAAGGGGATTGGGGGAACTTTTGGCCACCCAGCCTTGCCCTGGTAAAGGTGGAAGGCTCTGGGACACCCAAAAAAGGGATCGGGGCAACTTCTGGTCACCCAACTTTGCTCTGCTGAAAGTGGAAGGTTTTGGGGCACCCAATAAAAAGGGGTTGGGGAAATTATGCCCCCCCCCTCAAAAAATGGGGTTGGGGGATCTCTAGCCACCCAAAAAAGGGGCTTGGGGGATCTCTGGTCACCCAATCTTGCCCTGGTGGAGGTGGAAGGCTCTGGGACACCCAAAAAAGGGGCTTGGGGGATTTCTGATCACCCAATCTTGTCCTGCTGAGGGTGGAAGACTCTAGAGCACCCAAAAATGGGATTGGGGGATCTCTGGTCACCCAAAAATGGGGTTGGGGGATCTCTAGCCACCTGAAAAAGGGGCTTGGGGGATCTCTGGTCACCCTATCTTGCCCTCATGAAGGTGGAAGGCTCTGGGACACCCAAAAAAGGGATTTGGGGAATTTCTGATCATCCAATCTTGTCCTGCTGAAGGTGGAAGGCTCTAGAGCACCCCAAAATGGGCTTGGGGGATCTCTGGTCACCCAAAAAATGGGGTTGGGTGAATCTCTGGCCACCCACTGTTAGGAGCAGGATGAATCCCAGCCACGCACAATTCCCAGTTTCTGCCGCTTTCTTCCTGTGCTGGTCCCACCCCACCAGGTCCTGCCACCCCCCCCGGGCTGTCCCCGTGTCCCCTCTCACCCTCAGGTCGCCGTTGGTGATGTGGGAGGCCGGGAAGGAGGCGTAGAGCGGCTCTTTGCGGTAGATTTTAATGATGCTCCTGTCCTGGATGTCTCTGGAAGGAGGAGGAGAAACCTGAGCGCCGGGGGACCCCAAAAATGCCAGCGCCATCCCCTTTGTTCTTCCCACTGATTTCACAGAATCGCGGAATCGTGGAATCAAGGAACCACAGAATTGCGGAATCACAGAATCAAGGAATCACGGAATTGCGGAATCACGGAATCACGGAATCACATAATCACAGATTTCACAGGATCACAAAATCACGGAATCGCAGAATCGCGGAATCGCGGGATCACGGAATCTCAGAATCAGAGAATCACAAAATCA